>APFE030974948.1:56479-241507 GCA_000404065.3 Pinus taeda | reverse complement strand
TCCTTTTCAGACTCCTTAAAGGGAAAGGTCCATCTGAGCACTTGTCACTTCGGGCTCATTAAAAATCGAAGGCGACTAGAGTCATCTTTTGTTTTTTCTTGACTCTTTAAAATTGAAAAAACAAGTTGTGTCAAAGCGTCTAAAATTTATTTTAATCGTAATAACATCACAAATTCCCCTGTTGGTCTTTAGGTTGAGGAAATGGAGTCTACCAACCAAGGATTTCCCCTTGGAGGAAATCCTATCCCCTTCTCCTCTTGGGGAGATGTTGGTGCACCCCATATGGCCACTTTGTCACTTCCAGGGTTGATAATTGGTTTGCCTGTCTGGCTCTTCTCTACCTCTATCGTTCAGAATCCCGCAATTCCTGAACAGTCAAATCAACAACTAGATGACACCAGAGTTGCCTCCCAACCTTCTACTTCATCTCATTTTCCCTCTCCTCCTTCCTCTTCACTTGATAAAGCCGATAAAGCTAAAAATCAAGTAACTAAAAAGAATAAGAATAAGGAGAAAAAGGAAAAGAAGAAAAAGGAACCAAAATCGAAAGGGGGCAACCAAGCTTCATCTAGCGAAAATCCTCACACCGCACCATTGAAACCTAAATCTCCTTGTGTCATTTGCAATGGATACCACTTTCACCAAGATTGTCCCTGCATCCCTCGGATCTTAAGGGACTGGTCTCCTTGTGTGCACAATCAGGTGGCATCAACCTTTGACGATCATGTTGAATCCACACCATCAACCAGTGAAAGTGAAGCGCATGGATAGAAAAGGAATCCCAGATTTCCTTGTAAGTTGTGTGAAGGAAATCACGCCATCCACTATTGTCCCTTCCTTGACAAGGGTAAAAGAGTTTTGGATTAACATCCTGTTTCACCACTACAACTTCCTCTTGGATATAAAAAACTCTTTCCAATTCCTCCACTGGTTGAAAATCCGGCTGGTCTGTCATTGTGGTTGGCCGAAGTTTCTATCATTGAAAATGAACCCTTTGAATCCATACCAGACGAAAGTCAAAAGGTCGAGACGGTAGTTGATCCGGTCTTCCTTTAGAGTGCTCATCTTCGAATGATACCGTCACTAAAGAGAAAGAGAATGACATCGTTCAAATTCTTTTCATCAACACAGACTCTGATAAACTTGGGGGCAGTCCTCCCATTCCTTTATCGCAGGAAGGGAGTTCATCATAGTCATATCCGGCCATCTATTCGGTCCCACCACCAAGTAACCTAGTTATTTCCTTCGACTAGAATCTACTAGGCAGACCCTGTTTGCCAGCTAGTTTACCATTCAGAATCATTGTACAAGCTTATAGAATGGTTATGGATGGTACCATCATCGATGAAGGGGCTTCTATGAGTATCCTTTCCTCAACTGCTTCGAAAGCGCTTGGTTCTCCATTACTTTTGCCTGAAATAAGAAATCTGACAGGCTTCGACAAAGGAACCAGTCGACCTTTAGGGATCCTTCCAAATGTGCCCATTACTTTGAGAACGAAAACTGTTCACATGAACATAATGGTAGTTCAAGGACCCCTATATTATAATCTACTCCTTGAACGTGACTATATTTATTGCATGGGAACCATTGTCTCCTCACTCTTTAGAGTAATGTGTTTTCCGCAGGAAGGCAGGATGGTCAAGCTCATAGACCAAATGTCATTCCCTAGTTCACACATCGCAAATAGTCAAATGCCATCCCTAAATGGTATTTTCACGCAATGAATGTCTCATCGATCTCCAGTCCGTCCACCAGATGAGCGCGAGTGATTCAGGAGGATGTGACTGAAACCTAGGGGGCATGCACCCTAGTCTGTTTCGGAAGGAAAACCTTGGGTATAGAGTTGATTTCCACGAGGGATATATGACTAGTCTGACACCCGTCCTCACAGGAATGGTTTTGGACTGGAATAAGATACCCTCGTTAAGGTTATGTTGAGTGGCATGCGGTCACACCACTCCCCTTTGTCTATCTTGCTAGACATCGCCAAGGAAGCTTTCTGTCTGCTACGAAGATGGAACTTTCATGGTAACCTGGAAATTTTTCGCTATATCTGGGGGCATGCAAACCTTTCCACATGCAAGTGAAGAGCGGCTATTTATTTTTTAAATTTGTAGGACCTTTAACCCTTTAAACCCATAAGGCTAGTCGTTTCCTAACTTTCATAAAGAAAGGATTCGAGGCAAAGCTTGAAAGTTGTAAGCCCCTTTCAAAATAGCATATTGAATGAGACATTCTTATGATACGACTAGTGAGCAATGTTACCGCAGGGTTCAAGCTCGTTAACAAATAAACATAAGTCAGGAGCAAATGTTTCCCCCAGCGTTTAATCTCATTAAAAAATGAACCAATAAATAACCATTGTGAATGCCTTATCACCAGCTTTTGAGCCTTGGTCGTGTTCTCATCATCACCTCTACTCTGTTTTTAGCCGATCATTCACCCCCATATGATTGTTTACCCCTTCAAGGAACATCTGCAAAGAGTGATTCTATTAGCCATCCTTGTGACACTGCTGTGATTGGAAAATTCCAACTCTTACCTGGAATCAGCTGCTACCCGAAACCATCACTCGTTCCTTGAAAATGAGTCTTCTTTAATCTCTTTTCAACTGACTCATAAAATATGAAAATATTGCCGAGCAATTGGCCTCTCCGACTCGTTAAAGTCTTCAGAAGTGCTATCCCTCCTCTAGATTTTAATCTTTTTGGACCTGAGGGGTTATTACACAAAACGATCGAGCACTTGTCTTGTTCAGCTCATTAAAACTATCGAAAATTCATCCCTTTTGTATTACTTTATACTTTTTCGGACTTAACGGATTATATGATGAAAAATAATTGTTGGAGTCTCCTTTCCGTTTCTTTCAGACTCTCTAAAATTGAAAGGGATCGAGTTATCTTTGCCGTTAAACTCGTTAAAACCAAATAGCAGCAAACTCGCCCACATGGACGAGAACAAGTTTCACTATCGCTAAGTTCGCTAAAATATAGCGACAAGTTCGCCTGAAGGGCGGATTATAGAACAAGCATATGTTATCCTCCTCAAGCTTAACAAAAATAAATAGGTACTGGTCAGCAATGACTAGGGAAAATTGGGAAGAAAAATTGAAGAAACTTTATTGGTGGCAAGTTGCTCTTGAACATGACACTTTCCTTTTGCATCCATGCCAGGTTGGGTTGTTCTGTTCACTGGTCATCACCATTGTTCCATAACACCATCCATCTTTGTGGTTAACCCTACCAATCCATCGTCAGTGTCACCAATATGTTCAAGAGAATTCATTGAGACAATTCACCTATGTCTCACCCACTGCAATACATTCATGCTCCATTCCTTCATGACTGCCGCCCTGAACCCTGTATCATTAGATTGTTTTCACCTCCAAAATCATTTTCTTCGTTCCATGTCGTTGATGTGGGATTCATTAAGGCCCTCCTGCAACGCGCTGCTTCTTGTTCACATTAGCTCATTATCTAAGAAGTTGACTTAGGAACAACCCTTTCAGTACTTTGAAGCTTGCATGCCTCAATGGCAAGCTTCTCACTTTCGGTGACAGGTTTACATCAATGGCCTTCGACCGAGAGATTTTACGTGGTGTTCTATGCCAAGTCCTTTTTCACACCAAGTGAATTGTACTGTAGTACCTTGAGGATCATTTTCATTATTGGTGATTCCTCTCATGCCCATTAACAACTTACATCATTGGGTGGTAATCAGGCGATGTCTTTCCATGTTCGACTCCAGAACATTTTTCACATGGATCGACTTGTACTCTGAGTGAAGATTGAACGAGTTTTGAAGATCCCAGATCTAGTTTCATCCATCCGGGCTGGGATATATTCAAGAATATAAAGACATCAAGTGTACATCATTTCCAAACAGATGATCATCTAAATCAAAGGATGATCAGTCCATATCTTCAGTCTGTCACACAGACGATTGTCTGTCCTATGTACATGAAAATGAATTTATAAAACTAAGCATGGGAATGCTCGCCTTAGCTAGATCATGAAAAAATGTTGTCAAAATAATGTATTGTATTGTATCTTATTATAGGTCACCTCCCAACTCGAAAAAAATTTGGATCCTCATAGTAAAGCATTTCACTTGACATGAGAAAGATTAATGACCTCATGCTTTACGGGGCAACTGTTATAGACATTTTTGGGCACTTCAACCCCAATCATAAATGTCCATAAACTGAGGGCTCCTAAGTCCCTACAAGTGTTTCTTCACTGCCTAAAGGAACAAGGTCAGCTGATTACATCATCTCCTAGAAGTTCTCCACTGAAAACTGCTCATAAATGGTCAAAACTGGACCATACTGAAAGCCCAGTGCAGAGGGTGCGATGCATATCACCTTCCTAGTGTACAATGTGTGATTCATACTGAATTTCTCCTCTATAGGGTGCGATGGTCAGGAATGGACAAATGACAGGGATAAAATATGAGGTGGAAGATCATGGAATCTTCCAGAAGCTTCCCCTCTGACACTTGCCTCTCTGTTTTCGACCAGGCATGAGTAAGGGATCATCATTCTCCAAGTGGAAGCAGGAACTATCAGAGAGAAGACAGTAATCAAGACCCCAGAAGATGACTCACCTCCCTGTGATAATCTATATATGGATCCCTCATCACAAAGATCCAGAGGCTGGAATTTTGTATCTTATAGAGAAGTGTTGTTGGTTTTCTGGTGTATATTCATAGTGTTGGGTGATCTAAGCTTTGCTTGAGGTGAAGAAGGGATTTCTAGCTGGAGGATGATGCTGGGTCAGAACATATGGTTGTAATTCTCTTGCTACTTTTCATCTTAATAAAGCTATTCTAGTTTTCCTCCATATTCTTGTGTAATTGTTTATATATGCATTTGTATGGTTAACACATATCTGGTCCTGTGTTATTTATGAATATAGATATTTGTTTCTTCGATAGTTGTATGTTTCTGTGATTCCATAGGTGCTCTTTGAAGCTGGGCAGACGAAGAAGAAGCGGTGAAGCTCTATCAAGAAGGAGAGGAAATCAAGTGCAAGACTAAGGTTGGTCTTCTTGGTTCTCCTCTTATCTATTCTCATAAAGGAAAACGAAAGTAGACTTTACTTGTTTGTTTTTAAGATAGCCACCCATCTTAGTGGGAATAACAACATCCGAGTTGACACTATTCCCGGTAATAATGAGTGTATTATCTGACCACATCTTCTTCTTGTAATGGTTGTTCTGCAGGTAACTTATTTTCAACTTGAGCATTTTTATCTCCCTCGGTTTTTATAATGTGCCCAGACCTTAATTGAAAGTTGTTGCACTCCCTTAGATCAGTTTCTAGCTCTAGTGTTTCGATTATTTGAACGGATTGAACTGGTTTGTTATTTGGGTTCAGGTTGGGTTGGGCTGGGAGTTGCGGTCTTAAGTTGGACCGGGGATTTTGTTGTAGTGTTGGCAGTGTAGTTTGAGGGAGTGGAATGGTTCCTACTGGTTGATTCATCGGTCTTTTCTAGTTTGTTTTCCAGGCTTGACTTTGTGAAGTGGGAGGGGACCATTCTGTTGGATATGCATTGTTTTACCAATATGGTGGAGCATAGGGAAAATTAGGCCAATTAGATTGGCTTGTTTGATTTAGCGATGGAGATGACGAAGGAAATGGTTGTTGTGACCAATTTGAATAGGGAGGTTGATTTTGCCACATTGCATTATATTGGTTAGCATAGTATTGTGCAGGCTGGAAAGAAGAAGACGGATCGGGAGACATACCTGATTGTTGTGGTTGCCATTGACACCGCTGATTAAGTAGGCACACCGGTTCTGATTCTTCTTTCACTTCTTTGTATACTTCTTTCAAACCAAGAAGTGATGGGTAGTTCTCCATAGAGTGGTCTTTCATACAAATAGCATAGACTTGAACTGCATCTAGTGGGAACTCTTTGTGGTTGTGTTTCTTTTTTCATCTGGGTAGAATATTGCCAGATTTTTCTCTACTTCTGCTTGTTTCTATTTCGCTTGCATAATATCGAACTGCATTGTCAGAGTCCCCAATATATCAGTTTTAAAATTCTCCAATAAATTTCTGATTTCTGCGTAGGTCACTCCTTCTCTAGCGATCTTGTTGTCCCTTGTGAACTTGTCATGTTCTACTGGTTTTAGCCTTGTGCTGCCTAGCAAACTCCTGAGACATAAATCAATGATGTTAACAAAATCTTCTTGATAGATGCCTCATTTTCCCATAATATTTAGTGTTTCAATCCATTTCTCCTTCACGACTTTAATTAATGTTGCTTTTAATACATTTTCGGGTAAGGGTAATGATGCATAATGAGATATTTGAAGATTATACTAAAAATGTTCAACATATTCTTCTAATGTCTCATTAGGTCTAGCTACTGTCTAAAATATTTCATCCTTTAACTCTAGACCTAAATAATCCTAATATTTTTTTAGGAAAGCATCTTTCATTTGATCCAAGTCATTTATAACACCTCCTCCTAACCCCATAAACCATCATAAAGCAGCCCCTTTTAATGTAGAGGGGAATAATTTCAGCTTTTGGGGATTGGTGGTATAGTCATACCCCCTACACAGCACATCAAATTTGAACAACAATGTGTCTAGGTCTTCTGATGTTAAGCCACGAAATGTAAGGATATGCTGGAGAGGAATGGCCTTCATAGGTGCATTAACTGCAGTATCTATAATGGGATATTACAGTGTGGAGGTTTGGGGGGTTTGTTGGTTCTGGTCCATTTGGTCAAATATGTGCCAATATCCTTCTAAGATTTCTAGGAGGGTATTCCTAGGCTGGCTAGAAGGAGTAGGAATGGCCTTAACAGTACTTCCTTTGTCTGGGATGATGAAAGATCCTTGCTAAAATAATGTCTGGGGGGATTTTATCTCTTCAGGTTCTTTAGCTTCATTCTAGATGACTTTGTATCACTTCCCTTATCTGGGCTACTTAATGGCTGAACTATTCCAAGAGGAGATCTTGTTTCTTCAGTTTCCCCTGTTTCTCCTCTTCCCTCACAAAGATTAATAAGGTTCCCTTCTTGTAATGATTTTGGGCTAGAATTCTCAATTTCTTGAAAATCTTGCTCCTCTGCTTGGTTGTACACCTCAACAAAGACTACAGATGGTGATCCTGTGGCCTGAAGAGAACTAGTAGGTTGTCTAGAAGTAGTTTTTCTAGGTCCTACTAAAGGCTGAGATTCTACTTTTTTAAGGATTTCGTCTATAAAGGTTGATTGGCCAAGGGTCACCGGCCCCTTAGCTTTATCAGGCTTGGGTAGTGGTTTACGATTCTTTTTAGGCTTTTTCTGTTAGTCTTGCATACAAATCAAATGTTTATCTCTACCCAAAATAATTAAAAATAGATAGGAAGGCGAGCAGAGGAGAAAGGCTTTTACATGCTCCATACGTAGGTTCTTACCTTCCATTTTTAAAACCCAATTCTCTCCTAGCAGGTACTTACACTACTCTCTTTTCAAAAGAAACAAATGGCTACACTCTTCCCCAACAATGGCACCAAAATGTTGAGCAGTAAAAAGGGTATTTTTAACCTCTATTTACCCTACATTAATTATCAATCACTCAGTTTGAGACGATCACTTGTTAAGAGTAATGCTAGTAGTATAGTGCTTTTACAAAAGTAAACAACTATTAGAAACAAACTCTAAATGTAATGGCAAGAAATCTAAATGCTTTGTCACTAGATCATGCACTTTAAGAAACTTTAGCAATCATCAGTCAAGGATGCAATAATGATAACTCTTTCCTTTATAAACTGATGAAAATGAAAATCAATCAAAGAGTATCTCCAATCTGAGAACTAGACAGCAATAGTCAATGTTCGCTACAGTTGCAAATCATTACGTTCACACCAAAGCAGGTACTTGAAATAACAGAAAGGAACAACAACTAATCTATTAAACAAATTGAACAACAAAGCTTAATATACATGAAAGAATTAAGCAACAATCTTAACCAAAGGGAATTGAACATCAATCTTTAACTAGTAAATGAATTGAATAGCAATCCAAGGATGGAACGACAAGCTTAAGTAAGTATATGAAATATCGAACAACGAACTAAACAAAATGTAGACACACAGAAAATCTAGAATGATTGAATCAGTAATCTAAGTTTAGCATAATAAGTATTAACCAAAGTTATAAGGAAACAACAATTGCAATGATAATGGAACAATAGTCCGAATGAACAACAATCACAATTATAGGTAAACCGTAGCTAAATTAACAACAATACCAATCTATAAATGAATAGCAGTGTCAACCTGTAAATGAACAACAGTGTCAATCTATAAATGAACAAAAGTATCCGAATCAGACAATGTGAAATGATTTTAGAATGAACAACATAACATTTTTAGTTGCAAATATTAATCTTACTATTCAAATATGAAGTCAGTATATCAGAGCAAGTAAATGAAATGTCAAGGAGCAACATATTACTAAATAAAGAAAGTATAGGAAATCAAACCACACATGACTTGTAATCAGAAAACAATGATACAAGAAGCAAGTGATCCACTAGGGTCGGGCCCTTAGCCACCAGGGACGCACTGCTGCAGCTACTCTAGAATCAGAGAATGGAACAACAATGAAGCTTATGTATTAATCATAAAAAGAGAGTTACAGTGATCACTCTTTAAAGAGAGTCGATGATCAAAGTTTAGATTGCAATAGAAAATTTTATAAATCAACAACAACTCACCCCCTGGGCTTGCAGTGCTATCCCTTTTTATAGTGGTTAGGAGGAAATACCAAAAATATAGACATCCTTAAGGTAGCGACTCCTCAGGATCAAAGGATCCTAAGGGATTTTCCAGATCTTTACTCTTCAGTTATCTCTTCATCCTCTTGTGCTGATATTGTGTTTCTTCTCACTTTTCTTGGCCCATGTGCTCCGATCTCGATCTCCTCATCTAGATGTGGTTCCCTGTCAAAGGGACAATAGTTGGTCTTTCCTTTTAGTTTCCTCTGAAATGGTGATCTTCCATTTTCTTCATTTTCTGCATAGAAAAAGGCAACAATTAGTCATTTTACATTAATCACACTTCCCCTTAATTCTATCATAATCCTTTATCATATAACCATATTAGAATGCAAGGAAGTTTATGAATTATAGGAAAAGATAAAGAAATAAGTGGCAATTACATACCTTTTCTAATGCTCAACACCACATATCTTCAATAGTGGGTTAGACAAAGCCTCTAAACCCAATTACAAATACTTATATGTGTAAAGTATTATTAATTTAACTTAGTTGTTATGTTTTTTTGTCAATCGAAAGGGGTAATATCAATTTCTCAAAAGTTGATTATATCCATGCCAAAACTTCTCTCCTCTCCTAGCCTCACTTCGACCAGATTTGTTGGCCAGGAGAGTAGTGCAAAATATGAAAACATAAAGTTTTTTCACAAGAACCCCATAGACATACTAGCCTTATTGCTCAAGGCACAAATAAAACAAAAAAGGAACCATCTCAGTGACCATACTATATCGAAGGATTTGGTGTAGAGCATTTCCAGGCACAATAGGAGTACCATGCCCAACATGTACATGATACTAAATATGAGCTATCCTCACTTCAATTTCATCAAGCCTTTCACAAGAACTACACTGGTTGTGGCAGGCTAAACTGTGGTGTTTCAAAATTTCTCCCTGAGAGAATTACACGACATTTACATAGGCTATAAGCTCATTTATATCATCATACCTTTTCTCACACAAGATGTCCAAACTTGCATGGATATCACACAATCGTTTAGCAAATGAGACCAATGTTGGAGACTGCACCATGCTCTCTAGAGAAAGAGCGTGGTCTTGGGATACCTTCCCCTCTAGTGCTAGACCCTCCTCTTCTTTCTCCTTCACCCGTTCGGCTAAGTCCCCAGCCTGCTTGTGGTGTCTAGCTCCATACCATGCCTTCCATCACTATATCAACATGACGATAGTCCATTATAAATTGTGTAAAATAAATCCACTCCATCCTCTAGTCCTACCCAGTAGAGGAGCCGCTCCCGTCTAGTAGACACATAGAGAACCAACATGCCTAACCCACCAATTCTTAGTCCCTTCACCTCAATTCTCCAAGATAACACCTTCAATAGGATGATCTAAACCCAAAAGACACCCAACACTCCAACTCTGTCTTTTCCACGTTTTCCCTTGCTGCTTCAAAGTGACAATGTCTCCATAAGGGAGGTTGGTCGTGGGGGTCATAGACTTTAGAATAGCTAGGAACCACTAACAAGAAGGAGAGGTGAAACTGAAATGACATACTAAAATGCTAACACCAAACAACAATTAACTTTGAGCAAAGAAAAATAACTTATATACAAAATTCAATGGTGGCACCCTCTGGAACACAGTCACACTCACATTCATTGGGATCCCAAACCATTCTGACCTTTATAAGGACTAGGAAAGTAGGAACCACATAATCCCCCGTCACCAATTCCTCTTTTCCCAATTAAGCCCAAACCAGTGATCATGCACTGTCAAAAGCCCTCTGCACACCTAGCTACTACAGTCTATTTAACCCACACTCCCATGCCCAAAATCCAAAGGAAAATAATTTGAATTTTTACGTTGGATTTTTAATATCAATTGAAATTGTTTCATGCTTTTGTTCCTACTAGGTAAATGCCTATCAATTCAAACCTTTGTTATCATTCATTTTTAAAGCTAAAATCCAATAAGTTTCTTGCAATTGGGAGTTTAGAGTCGATTAATCCCAATCCTTTTTTGTTTAGTAATGTCTTATGCAATCACTATTATTTTTTAGTTGAAAACTGAGTTTTTTCTTGTCTTTCTAGAAATTCCAATCTGAGCAGTTAGCTTGTATAGGTTGGATATTTCTAGTCACATGCTAACTAACTAGTTTTCTCTATCAAGAGGAGGTTGTACAATGGAAATTTGTAGAAATGGATAGGTATATTGGCTAGGATGTGTATTCTCATCCAACATTTTCCATAAAAGAACGAAGACTGTTATGAAGAAATTTACAACTTTTCTTCAACGATTATGGACACATTATTGTGCAAGTAGATCATTTCTTTTCTAAGTCCATTCAATGCTTATATTTATACAAAGTAAAATAAATAATAAATTCTATTTGTATTTGTTGTAGAACTTCTCCTAGAAATGTTTTATTGTGTAACATTACATTTATGAGAATTTCAATTTAAGTGGGTGTTTCAAAAAAGCAGTTTATATCCAACATAGTTTTCAAATTCAACATTAGATTTCATTTCATGTTTCCAAGCATTGAAATTCCACATTTGATTTCATTTTATACTGGTGAGAGTCTAAATTCCACACTCTCAAGTCCCGACGTTCAATTTTAATTCATATTCACATTCTATTCTAGAGGTCCAACCTAGATAACTAGGTTTCATTTTATTTCAATTTCATAGTGGATTAGTTGAGAATGACATCAATA
This sequence comes from Pinus taeda, assembly GCA_000404065.3. Taxonomy (NCBI): domain Eukaryota; kingdom Viridiplantae; phylum Streptophyta; class Pinopsida; order Pinales; family Pinaceae; genus Pinus; species Pinus taeda. Next base: position 230,053 of record APFE030974948.1, on the reverse strand, counting down.
AGATACAAAAGAGGTTTGGATAGTGAATTGGTGGGATTAACGCTTGGAGGTTTTCTACGTTGTTATGAAAGCTCATAAAGTCGATTTGTTTTTCTTCAATTGTGATTAAGAACATATTCGAATATTTGAAGTGAATAAGTTATGTGAAACTATCAAACTTGTAGCCTATGATGTAAATTCTTGAATTGTAACAAATTCCTAGTGATTTGTAACTTTTTGGACTAAAACGAATTCTTGAAAATCTATAAATTCTTGGAGTCCAACAAATTTGAGTATATAAATAATGCACGCAAGCTTAAATCTATTTTATGTCTTTTTTGTTTCATTGCAAAAGAATAACTTAATGATAATAGCAATGCTTAAATTCCATTTCAATGTGTTGCGGGTTTCATTTCAAGTTAATAGTTTAATTATATTAGTAATGTTGGTGGGTAGTGATGATAGAATTGTGAATGTTTATTTATGTAGATATATTAATGATTTAGACGTACATTAATAGTAAGATATATTAACCAATGCACACATTAAACTAATGAGGTACATTAGCTAATAAAGTTGTACATTAACCTTAATAGGATACATTAATAATGAGATAGATTAAAATCATAGTCATAATGTTATTGATATTTTGATACTGAGTAGAGTTATTGTTTCTGTAGAATGCAATTGAAACCCAATAAAGTTAATATCTTGTGTTACACATAGCTTAATTTAGTAGTTTGTAGTTCACATTACTGGTACTTCTAAACTTTGTATTATACATTGGTACATTGTGAAACCCAGTATTGCAAAACTCATCATATTAATTTCATTTATTATTTGGTTCTTGTACACAACTTTAGAGTTCCAGCTCATCCCTTGAGCAATGAAAGAATTTCAACAAACCAATTTTTTTCCTTAAAACTACAGATTTCAAAGTTCGATAACTTACATTGACGAATGCTTTATGCAAATCCTTGTCCGTGAGTAATCAAATAATTCATCCACTTAATGTCAAATAATTCATCCACTTAATGTCTCAATTCCTTAATTCCTACAAAAGCAAGACTATAGGATTCAATTTGTATATGGATTGCTATTCATTTAGCATTCATAAATGAAAATTATATTTATTTATGCAATGTTCAATGGCAGGGACTATACTACCCTACAACACTTGTTAATAAAAAAATTCTATTTAATATCTATTTTGATTTACAAAATCTTTCTAAATACTTCTCACTCAACATGATTGAAGATGAAAGAAAACCTGACTTATAAAACACTCCTATGAGGGAAAAGCAAAACCTAATTTATTAGACATGTAAAACACTTTTTTACAATGTTACAATTTGAGTATATATTTACATAAAATATTATTATTTTTTATATTTTAAAAAAATATTATTTATTTATAAATTAAAATACACACACACATATATAATATTTATTTTTTACTAATTAATTTAATAATTCCGCTCCCCTCTTGAAAATATTTTATGGGTATTAATTAGTTTTTCTTAAAAACATTTTCAGTACAAATTGATTCAAATTTCTAAAAATCTTCAACTTATTAACTATGCCAGATTTTTCTTATTAGTGTCTTTTAAGAAGGGATTACAATAATAGATTTTCCTATTGAACACTATTAGTTTAGTATTGGCCAATGCAAATTATAATGTTTAATTTTGAAAAAAATATTGATTTTTCAATATTATTAAAATAAATTATTTTTTGAACATTTGATTGGACCATAACTTGAAAGTTTTGTTCCATCTTTTGTACAATATAATAACATATAGATCACCCCCTCACAAATTTTCTTCCATAATTTTTATACAATTACAATATTCATGCCTTGATTTTTCAATATTTGTGAAATGATTTTTTGTTATTAAACTTAAAAGCATTCAAAAGTAAAATTCTTGATAATAGTTCATACATAAGTAAATAACATATTTACCATATTTAGTGCCCACCATAATGAAAGCAAGTCTTTACATAAAAAATAAATAGAAACGAGATGTAAATAAAGAAAGTATTAGGAATTACTACACACCATTATTTATGTTGCTCCTCCTTTTTAATAAGAAAAAATAAAAATGTAAATTTTAGGACTTACTAGTGACTACTACCCGCCAAAATTTAAGTACATCCTAGTGCTAAAGTATACAATTAATTTCCCTGCTCAAATATGACCATAACAATCAATTTTCATGTTGAACATTCTTAGCTTAACATTGACCAATGCAAGTTATACTCAAATTTGAGAAATAAATATTTATTTTCAATGTTATTGAAAAAATCATTTTTAAATGCATAACTAATCAGATTTCCAAACTTTCAATGACATTTGTTTCCTCTAACTCTACTAAATTCCTAAAAATTATAGAGAAAAGTCAAATTTTCTTAACTTATCAAATGATTCTACTTTAGATTAGACATAATAATCTTATAAATAATTTTCTTACAACATAATTTCTAACTTAAATACCAAAAACTAAATTACCTTACAAAACTTGTTAACTTACATTTCTTATTAGCATTACCTCATCTTCAATCCATAATGTATTAATCCATTTATTTCCCACCACTTAATCAATCACCTTACAAGATTGAATGTAGGGAGAGAGATTCTTAATTGAAAATACAACTTTTGTTAAGAGAATTCTTATGATTTTAAAATTAATTATATTTTTATCCTATTTTTTATATTTACTTTTTCCATAAATTTATTATAATTATATCATTAGTTTTTTTTATTCTGTAAGGAAAATTGGAAATTAATTTGATGTTTAATTTTTATAAAAGTTATATATCATATTATTTTTATATATTTATTCAATTTTATTACTATACATTAAAATACAAGAGAATTGATTATATATTAATATATATAATTTATGGGCAAAGTTCAACGTCCATAAATTTAGTAAATCTATTGATTGTGGAGTTTGATCAAATAATCCATCCAGAAAAACACTCATTATAGCATTGGATTGTAAAATAAAACAAACATTTTCTAGAAAATATAACATTAAAAGAGCGGTTAATGCTACCGGTTAGAAGTCCTGAGTTCTACAAATTAGTTGTAAGAGAAGATGTTTTTTAGACCGTATATGAGAACAAGGGTCAAGTATTAATATGAGTGAATAATTTCAAAATTAGTTGTTTTTAGTGTGATTTTTTAGAAGTTGTTTTGGTGGATTTTTCTCGTTTAATTTTTCTAAAATTCTATAGGAATTTATTGAAATTACAAGTTTGATGGGTAACTACTACACAATCTAAGTGTCCTAAAGATTTTTAAAAATGTTGAATCCATATATAGTAAAAAAAACTAGTTTAAATAACAGAAATCACGATTTCATCACAATTATTTTGGCCAAATTCCAACACCAAAAAATCACATTAGCAAAATAACATTTAATTAATTTCTAATTTTATATTATGAATTTTTCTAGCATTTGATATAATGAATGGCGAAAAAAGAAACGAAAGGGATATTAAAGTGTACAACCTTTGCATTTACCCGCTTCAAAAAATAAAAGAAGGCCATGAACTCATCAATTATTTATACTTGTTCCAAGATTGCCTTTTAATATCTAATGTATACTCTTAGATAAGCGAAGTATGAAACCCACCCCACATTTCATTGTATTTTCTTGAGTAATCCCATGGAAAGCAGGCTTGTTATTATTATTATTATTATTTATACTTGTTCCAAGATTGCCTTTTAATATCTAATGTATACTCTTAGATAAGCGAAGTATGAAACCCACCCCACATTTCATTGTATTTTCTTGAGTAATCCCATGGAAAGCAGGCTTGTTATTATTATTATTATTATTTATTATGTAGTTGATAAAGACATGATTTTTTTATGTTAATAATTTTAAAAAAAATATTTTACTTATAAAAAGTATATTTAAGATAAAATAAGAAAATTTAATTTATGGTGGTAATTTAATAGCAATTATCATGTTATAAGATTTTATGTAAATTATGTGACTCAATTCCTCGTGGTGAAGACCAAAAAATAATAATAAAATTAAAGTACTCACAACTCAACTATTTTTTAAAATAAAATGCATGGGATGAAGAGAATACTTCATTTGCATTGTTTAACAATTTAAAAAACAGTATGACTAAATGTTTCAAAGGATTTGGGGAGGAGCCATGCATATTTAAAACAACACTATGACTAAATATTTCAAAAGATTTGGGAAGGAACTATGCCTATGAAAAGGGGAGTTAATGTATTTGTATGTTAAAAGAAAAATAGTGTAGTTATTACTTATACACATATTTTAAATCTTATTTTTAAATATTTTAAATCTTATTTTTAAAATATGGTTGAAAAAGATGTCCAAGTAAGGTGCTATGGGACCATAATAGTAATGGTGTGGATTGTGGTGGTTCCTCCATCATGGTTGAAATGTGATATGGAAATGTCATGACCTTAGGTATTTCCGCCATGCAAGGAACTATTCACACACTAATTTGTTTTATTAAAATTTCATACAACTCTCTAATAATACAAAATGATATGTTGGTGCACTCATGATGCATGTAGACATCGGAAGATGCCTAAAACATTGGAAACAATGGCACAATCCAACAAGCTATGGTTTGGTGTTTTGGAGATCAACTTGAGACTATGCCATCTCTCTTTGATGATACTTCTCAATCATGACAAAAGTGCAAGATATATGGAAGAAATTTGGGGTAATTTTCCCATTCTACTTCCTAATATTTTGCTAGTTCAACTAATGTCTCTATCTTGTAAGTTATATTGAACATTAGTTTTTATTTTTATATTGATTATACTTTTAGTCACTCCATTTTGAATTTTATATTGAACATTAGTTTTTGTTTTTATCTTGATTATAGTTTTAGTGGCTCCAAGTTCAACCGGCAAGGGAAAGTGTCCATACAAACCCCCTCTGCAAAGCATTAGAAAAAATGAATATATTGCAGCCAAAACATCATACTTCCACAAATCTACTATGTTTGGCCTCCTTAATAGGGTGAAGGAGGTTGAGGATAGGGTTTTGTTGACAGTGTTGTATGTGCCAACATTCAAGGGATCTCCCTGGTATGAACTCCCAACTAGACCTCACACTGTTTTGTGTAGGAGTCACATCTAGTATGATGGCCTGGTTGCCATTATAATAAAGATCAGCCTTAGCTCTTGCTTGTCAACATGTTAGAGTGGTTTACTTTGTCTCGAACAATGAGGTTCACATGCCTGGTGAGTGCTTAGTGCCACTTGTGTCAAAGTTATTTCACTGCAGAGGGAGAGGGTGGAAGTGAGTCTTGAGTTGAAAGGCAATAGTCCCAACTCTGCAAGAGACACACAACACAATAGAATATGCACAACTTTTGATGGAGTAGTCCACACGGATGTGACAATCACAAACACAATCTGAATAGATAACACGTACAACACCTAACAGAATAGTCCACACGAGTGGGATGGGAATTATAACAAGTTTACAAGGATGAATTTGCCGAGTGTTCGACAGAATAGCCCACATGGGCGAGATAACGTTATCAACTAATACAACACATTTCTAATATAATATGTACTAAAAAAACTAAAATAGTTCAACTGTCTTAATACAATTTAAAGAAACATGCATTACAAGCGTCCAAAGAATAGTCTTACAAACAAATACAATATATGTGTGAAAACGTGTTGGCCTGTTAATAGAATTTTGAGTTAAGCGAAAATTTTAAAACACATCCATACACAATTATGTCACTAACCCCGATAGCGGGGCGTTGGAGCCCTTACTTGCTCCTCAAAGAAAATATTATAGACTCTCGAGACTATGTGGGTGGAACCAAGGTGAAAATTTTGTTGCACGTACAAATGCGGGGTATTTATAGACAAGGGTGAAACTGACCCTTGTGACAGTTCAACTTCCCTCTTGACTAATCCTGGTGAATATTAGTGGCCACCTGCCGATTCCACTTGGAGTACCACCATTATTTATTTCATTTTTTTAGTTTCCTTAATTATACCACAATTTACTATTTTTAGCAGTTTTTCAGGCCCCAAACTTCCAAAGCCCTTTTGAGGCCCTAAACGATGTTTTTTTTGGGAATCTACTGCTAACATTTTATAATAAGATGTTTTTATGTTGTAGTCCTCAGAGATATCTTTCCAACGGGATATCATGCACATCAAATGGAGATAATATGACCAATTCATGACCCCAGGAATTTAGTTGACCAACTAAACCCAACAGGACCCAAGAGCTCTTGGTCTTACATCTCCTCGGGTTAGGGTTTTGGTTGTTTAGGGTTTGATCTTAATATTCAATAATAAAAAGGCCCTTGAGCCTCATTGTAATGTATTTTAGAGGCATGTATCCACCACATCTCTTCTCAAAGATAAGCTACCATCACTAAGCTAATATCATTTCCATATTGTTTGTAAGCATATTTCAGTATTTTACATTAATCAAATGAAGTATTATTTATGCTAAATCTCTGTATTTATGGTTATTTATGTACTTTATTGCATTCCTGCATAAATTTGTATCACTGGTATTAGAGAAGTCTTCTCTTTCTCTGTTATTCTTTGCATGTCCCCAACAGGGTCGGGATATAAGGAGTTAGGGCTTGAACTAATCGAACCTTTGCAAGATCATCCTCCCAAATCTCGATAGTCTCCCATGGCAAATGAAAACAAAGATGAGGGCACAGGAGATCCTATCAAATTCTTGCTAGAAGAATCCCTCGAGCGACAAAGGAACACGATGATGGACAACTTTTCCCAAATCCTTCAGCGGTTACCCAGGGGCGATGCATTTTCTTCCAAGAGCTACTCTAGAAACACCACACCCTTTAAGGTACATGTTAAATTTGAAATCCCCATATTCAAGGGTTGAATAGATGCAGACATCACAGATAAATGGTTGAATATGATAGAAGGATATTTTTCAATTCATGATTTTTCTAGACGAGAAAAGATTACTTTTTCTCTTCTCAAAGCCACCATCCACGTCAAGGACTAGTGGAAAACCTATTGTGAATAGAAGGATGAAAGTATGAACTCACTATTTTCAGCCACTCCCACTTGGAATTCATTCTGCAAAGCCATCAAGGAGTAGTACTACCGCTTCGAGAGCTACAAGGACAAATACATGAAGTGGACCATGCACGACAGGGAAGGGACCAAGATGTGCTAGAGTTTACCAATGTTTTTCATACCCTTTGCACGAAGTTGGGTATCAAGGATTTTGAGAAACATTTGGTACTCAAGTACTGTGACTACTTACATAGATACATCCAGGACGAGATGGAAATCCTGGACATCTCCTCGCTCAGCACAGTATATCGATACGCTGTCAAGATCGAGCATAATTTTAAACAGAAGAAGCGAGACTTTGGATTGCAAATCTGAAGCAAGGGAAAGGCTTCGCCAAACCATAGAACCAAGGAAAAAGCCAATATAGTGTGACCCAAGACAACCTGTTGAAGCTGCAAGAAGAAAACACCACTACGAAGTCAAAGAAGCAGACATGAAAGTGGTGTGAGTTCTACAAGAGCCCCACTCATAGCACAAGTGGGTGTCGGGCCAAGTAGTCGGTGGTGGCTGAGTTGAAGGCTTCAGAATCAGATGCATGTTCCGACCCTGAGTCAAAACCCGACAAGAGGAGTGGCAAAGGGAAGCAATTCATTGATGTAGATCCCAGCACCACTATTGCTATCGTCAAGATCTAGAATAATGAGCTTGAAGATCCAGAGGAGGGGGAGCATATTTTTCACTCACAAATGTGGGTGAAGTGTTTGCCACTATAATTCATTGTTGATAGTGGGAGCCAAAAGAAACTCCTTTTAGCAGAGGTCATGAAGTGGCTGGGACTACTGACCATACCTCACCCGGAACCATACAACATTCGGTGGCTTCACCAAGGATGAGATCTCTGAGTCCGCTAGCAGTGTCACCTTCCTTACAACATCAAGCCCTTCACAAATGAGGTATTATGTGATGTTACACCTCTTGATATTTGTGATGTGTTATTGGACCAAACATACTTGTGGAAGTGACATGATGTGTATGATTCAAGGCCTCACGCTGCTATTATTTCTTTTTATAATACATTATATAGGATAGCGGAGGTAGCTCCACCTACCACCACTTCTTTGATCTCTGATAAGAAAGGAAGTAAGATCATCTCCCAGACTAGGAAATTTATTTTCTTTCTGGTTCACTCTCAAATTAAGTCAAAGATCGTAGCCACGTCCATGGCCCCTAGGAAGGGTTCCTCCATGCAATAGAAATAATTGGATATGATCATGAAAGGATACATGGACATCTTCTCCTCACCGATAGGGGTACCGTTAAACTGTTAGGTCAAGCATTCATTTGATCTGACTCCAGGATCACCTCTACCCAACAAGCCGATATATCACCACTTCATTTTGGAAAATTCCAAATAGAAGCAGCAACATGATCAACATCAAGTGTCACACAAGTTTCAGGTGGGTGAGAAAGTTTGGTTGCATTTGCATAAATAATGCCTTCCCAGAGCCCATTGGAAGCTCAGACCATCCTGATATGGTCCTTACACCATTAACATAGATGTGGGAAACAATTCTTTGGAGCATAACATTCCCCCATTCCTTAGCTTTCACCGAGTGTTCAATGTGGATCACCCTTGACCATGCTTCCCATGATTACTGGACACATCAAAGATTGCAGAACAGCTCACCAGGGACCAAGTTTAGCAAAAGTTTCCCCATCTCATGGAGGCACTCAACACAATGGGGACCCTTGCTTTCTAAGGGGGGAGGAATGATTGATGTGGATATTGGTGGCTACTCACCAATTCCACTTGGACGCCCACCGTTGTTTCTTTCAGTTTTTCAATTTCCTTAATTATACCACAATTTACTATTTTTAGCAGTTTTTTAGGTCCGAAACTTTCGTAGTTGTTTTGACACCCTGAACTATGTTGTTTTTGGAAATATACCGCCATTAGCTTTAGATAAGTCATTTTTTTTGTCATAGTCCTTCGAGAGATCTTTCCAATGAGATATCATGCACATCAAACATAGATAATATGACCAAGTCACGACCCCGGGAAGTTGGTTGCCCAACTAACCCCAACGAGGCCCATAAGCTCTTGGTGTTACATCTCCTTGGGTTAGGGTTTTGGTTGTTTAGGGTTTGATCTTATTGTTCAGTAATAAAAAGGTCCTTGAGCCTCATTAGTTCATAAGCATGTAGCCCCCACATCGCTTCTTAGAGGTAAGCTACCATCGTCGAGATAATATCATTTCCATATTGTTTGTAAGCGTATTTCAGTATTTTACATTAATGAAATGAAGTATTATTTCTATTGCATCTCTATATTTATGGTTATTTCTGTACTTTATTGCATTCCTGCATAAATTTGAATTATGACTATTTGACTTACGTGACTCTTTAACTTTACACGAATATTTAGCTTTACATGTCAGTCTCTTGGAATTCTACATTACATTACATTGATTATAACATTATGTCCCAGAACAGTGATGTGGTCAAGATGGCTAATGACATGACTCAACACGATAGAGCTGGTATGTTCATGCTACTGGTGGTGTCCATGTCGAGTTGTAGTGTTGCTAAGTGATGGATGTGCTCTTGGTGTATTATAGCTTCACCTTCACATGGCAAGGTGTGCAATGTCTTTTATGGTCTTGGTGTTCACTTGATGTTGCAAGTGCATGTCTCTCCTTTGCTTGTACTTTGGCATGCTCCATGTGTTTGCCCATTTGTGAACAAGTTTCCTTGCATGCCCTCCTTATTCATCCCATTCATCATTGTGTCATGTATCACCCATGTACCTGTATCTGCAATCACTCATGATGAGACAACATCAAATCTAGAAATATCCTAAACTACCATGATGCATTGTCTTTTACTTCCGAATGTAAGTGACTGGGAAAGAGGACAAGGCTCTGAAACCATGCAAAGAGCATTTCAGGTTGGGATCTGGCCTCCGAGAACTATCCATGAAAATTTCATAAAGGTCACTAGGAAGCTGATATGGGATATTTGGATTGGTAGTGACTATCTGCAGGGCCTGGCTCAGTTGAAGGGCAGATCTGAGCAATTTTTCTAGGGAGACAGTGCAGGCAGCAGAGGGAGACTGGCAATGAAAATTGCACAATTTCTTCGAGGAGGTTGGCGGTGGGTTGGAGGAGGTTGCTGGTAAAAACTATGTAGAGCTAGGAGGATAGCCTACAAGACATCCCTGCATAGTTTCTGGGTTAAGTAGGATGCTGGACAGCTAGGATACTACCCATGAAAACCACTCAGTTTTTAGGAGGAACACTAGGCTAGCTAACAAGGTCACCGACTGGAAAAAATCCACAATTTTTTAGGGCAATGCAATGACAGGCAATGGGTGTTTTTCAAGCATGTCTACATAGTTTCTTTAGTCCGTAGAAGCGAGCATGCTTGGAATTTTCTGTGCAATTTTTTGGAGGAGTGAGGCTTGGAGTCACTACCCAGTCAATCTCTCTTGTTGAATAGCTAGAGGCTTGGTGGCTTTGCTTGCAGGCAACGTAGGTTGAGATCGTTTGCTGAGAAAAATTTGCAATGTTCTAGGTGACAGCCATTTGGGTCAACTCATGATCACACAGTGCAAACTTCCTAGGAAGCATCATCAAGTTGAGTGCAATTCTAGAAAGTAGCACATGATCAATGAGAGTTGAGACTATGCAATGCAACTCAGCGAGGGTTCGGTTATTGGAGGGTGGTCCGATTGAAAAAGCTTCATCACAATGACTAAGTGTATGAGTGAGTGACTTCGTACGTGCATGACCTCACAAAGACACACTCAACATGACTCGATGATAAGACACATCGAACCATCAAAACAACATACAATGAGTGTGACTAACCGACGAGTGCAAGCGAAAAGCGCAACTCTCGAGATAGACATTTGGACGACCATGATGACACTTGCGTGGAAGTTCTTAAAACATCATGTGTGAGTGCAATATATGTTTACATAGTGAACACAACTTGAACACAACCTTCAACACTACCAGAACAAGGTTACAAGCATCACATAGCAATCAATCATGACGAAGATGAAAATTGGTTGAACAAGTGAAAAGGAAGCAAGAAATGTAGAAGAAACACATAAAATGACCTTTCATGTTTGTGCACATCCATGTTGCTAAGGACAGGATGATATAACAATGATAGAAATTCCTACAATATTAACTAAGAGGTGTACTTCGAAAGGTGTTCTTTACTTACTGTACTTACCCTGAAGATGATCATACATCTGATGGAGTTTGCATGCAGTCCTGATCTTCTTGATTACTTGGTTCCTTGGTCTTCCTCCTCAACTCCTTGGAAGTTATATTAGAATGTCACCTTTTCCTATAGTCACTAAGAGGTAGATCTGCGCAATTTCAGTGGACAGTGACTACTGTCAGAATGAGGACCTAGGAGGCTTATTTGTGCAATTTGTGCATGTAAGATAGACATGGCAGCTTGGACAACATTGTGCAGTTTTGAGGCACAAGACATTGTTGCAGGATGGGGGTCCTGGGAGGACACCTCTATGAAATTTTTGAGTGTAGTGCAGCCAGACTACTTTGCACACTTTTGGAGGGAAATGGGGTCTAGGGTCTATGCAAGTTGTAGGGTTTCAACATGCAAGGGTAGTTGGTGTCTTTGCAGGATACGAGGTTTCAACAGTGAAGGGAGGTTGGTATCTCTGCAGGATACGGGGTTTCAACAGGGAAGGGAGGTTGGTGTCTCTATGCACTGTGGGGTTTCAATAAGCAAGGGAGGAAGCTTGATGGTTGTAGAAGCAAAGTGCATAGTTCGGGGAAGCTGGATGAGGCTAGGTTGCTTAGGAAAATGACTAAGTGTGAGATCAGTGAAAAATATTTAAACCGTGATAGGAATTGACTGTGATTGCACAAGGACACTTATTGTCACAATTTATACCATCCATAATGCATAACACATACTTTTCATGATGCAACAACCTTCGTGAAAAGATTGCATGATGTGAGTGTGAAACATGTCTATGTGATGGCAACCACTCATACATAAAGAATTCCCTTGAAGCAAGACAATATTCCCTTTGCATGACAAACAACAACCCCTATGACCAAAGATGACACACGCTACATAAAGATGAGAACATGAACAACTCTTAAGATCAAAGAGGGGAGCATGAAATCATAATCTTATGAACAAGTGATCAAAGATTATTGATCACAAGATCAAAGGTAGGTTCTGAAATTTGCATGCAAGCCAAAATTTTGGAGGGTGGTTGTAGCTACTACAACACTTAGTGACACACTGGTAGAACTCCAGCTCTATGAATGGACCTTGTTTCATTAAAAGTGAGTCTAACCCTTTTGGAAGTATTTTTCGATTCACCGATCATGATGGCTTCTACACTAGCTTGTTTGAAATATGTAACCCCTACCATTCTCTTAATTGGTCAACACACATTCCAAGCCAAGTCAACTTAGTTGTTTAATTAGGGATGAGGAGTATATTGATGCACAAGTAATATAACTTCCAGAGTTTAAGTTTCATCTATGGTGTTGCACCACTGCCACCAAGCCTGGATAGTACCCCGATGAAATCATGCAGGAACACAAGCATCGCTCCATTGCCAGCGAGCCTAGTGAGTACCTAGTGGAGTTACTTGCATGACCTCTCTACACCGGAAGCCTTTCTCTTCTTTCTCCTTATTCAATTTTCATTTTTTTTCAAGGACTGTGCATAGGCTTATTTATTACAAAGGCGAAAGAGGGATCCCAACTTATTGAGAGCAGAAGAGGTTTTTCCTTAAGAGAAGTATGTTATTTCTACCTCTGACATACTTGTTAAGGTTTTCCCCCTCACCTTACTCTACTTGACTAAGTTTACAAGGGTTAACCCAAAACAATTGACTAGAGTAGGTGGTACTAGTTAACAGTGTAAGCTTTGTGTCTTCACCAAGACTCACTATGAACAAACTTATTTTCCATCAAGGCATCATCAACTGAAGACAAAAAGTTATTCTTAAATAGAGAGGACAACAAGTAACTAGATGTTGATAGTTTTACAAGTCCTCTTGTATTTTCCTAGCTTATATCTAGAGCCAAACACGGTTTCACGAGAGGCTAGCCTATGGGCATAAGAAAAGAAAAAAGTAGAAGTAAAGAGAGAGCGAAAAAAAAGCAAAGAAAACAATCCAAACAAAATAAGCAGGAAAACAAACATGCAAACCAAAATGTAAACCAAAGAAAGAAGCAAAGATTACTCCTACTCCTATGCTAAACAATGCATGGACCTACTCATGGACCTACCCAATTTTTTATTAAACATTATGATTGCTCTATCCCTTGTAGTTAAGGTTTTCATTGGTCAAATAAAATGAAAAGAATGTTTCTCATCATAGTTGCATTCGAGGAATTTCAAAGAAATCACACGGTGAACCTGAAAAACAAACTCCTAAAAAAGATCAACTTAAAATTTATCTCAATTAAAGGTTCTAAGCTAGAGATGTGTTTCGGCATAACATTGTAACTTAATGCATAACATTTAGAGGTTCTAGGCTAGAGATTGTTCCGATGTCATAAAACATATCAGCTATCTTTAATTTTTTGTGATACATTCTGAATGTGATACCTCCACGTACCTTCAGGTATATAGGACATTGTTATAGTACGAAAAGTATAAAGGAATGCTCTCACTATGCGGTTTCGCATTATACAATGCTAACATAGATTGGGCCTCCATGTACTTTCAAGTATATATGGGAGGACTAAATTATGTTGCTATCCATACTTAGGTAACTCAGTTAGCCTCCTTGTACACTGTGATACACCGAACACAACATTCGAGGAGATTGCCTGCATGTATGTTAAGTCTTTGATTTACTAAGGCAGTATATTGCAGTACACAATTACTTGGCAATCCTTTTTACTAGATTATTCCTCTTTTGTTTTGTTATGTTACTTTGATTAAAATAAAATTAATTAACCGTAGAAAACATCCTCCACGTCATTCCTTAGTTGGTCTTAGGTTGAGATATATGGCAACAACTCCGAAGTCCATCGATCACTGAATTCATTTTGATTGGAATCTTAGTCCTTTCCCTCCTTTCAAAAATATTAGTGCTCCTTATATGGCTACATTGTCTCTTCTGGTACTTACCATCGGCTTGCTAGTATGGTTGTTCTCAACTTCCTTTGCCCCACAACTGAATATTCCTATAACTGGACAAAATCAATCTCCAGTTGATCCTAAAGTTAACCCTTTACCTTATTCATTGGTTGTTTCTTCCTCCCCTTCTTCCCCTTTGCCTGGTAAAAATACTGACACTAGTAACGAGGTGGATAAGAAGAAGAAGAAGAAAGGGAAGAAGAAGAAGAAGAAGAAAATTCAGCAGGGGGGCAACCAAGCAACCATTTCTTCGAAAATGTAACTTCTGATGAGAAACTGTCCAATAAGCCTCACAAACTTTGATATCCTTGCAAACTTTAAATGGGAGACCATCTTCTTCGAAATTTCTTTGGTATTCCTCACATTTTAGAAGAATTTTCTTCTCATTCACATCATCTTGTGTCAACAAATTTTGGAGATCATGCTGGTGACACACCATCAACTAGTGGTAGTAAAGTTCATGGAAGTAAGGATAAAGTTAAGTTTCCTTCTAGGTTATTTGAAGGGAATCACCCCATTCACCTTTGTCCCTATCTATATGAAGCCCAAAAAGTGTTGGATAATTGCTCTTCTTCTCTGCAATGACTTCCATCTAGTTAGAGGAGACTCCCCCTTAATCCTTCACTAGTTGATGAAGTGACTGACCCAAATCAACCATTGGTCAGACCCACTCTCTCTAAATGTGAATCCCATGAGTCTATAGTTGACCAATCACAGGTCGAGAAAACATTTGACCCGATTTCACCTTCAGTTAATCTACCTTTCTCGTAGAGAGAGAGTATGATACCACTCATGTTCTTTTCATATCTTCAGATTCCAATGAACTTGGAGGCAACCCTCTTGTTCCAACAAGACAGGAGGAAAATCCTCCCATTCTCGTAACTCAAAGGGGTAATTCTCCCATTTTCATAGTACCCCGTACAAGTAGTCTGGTCACTTCCTTTGATTGGAATCGACTGGCAGGATGTCATTTTCCTTCTTATGTGCCTTTCTAGATCATGGTACATGACTATAAT
This sequence comes from Pinus taeda, assembly GCA_000404065.3. Taxonomy (NCBI): domain Eukaryota; kingdom Viridiplantae; phylum Streptophyta; class Pinopsida; order Pinales; family Pinaceae; genus Pinus; species Pinus taeda. The sequence continues at coordinate 214,864 of APFE030974948.1, read as the reverse complement.
ATGATTGTATCTGGCACTATTATAGATGAAGGTGCATCTTTGAGTGTCTTTTCCTTCACAACTTGGCAAGAGCTTGGTTCACCACCACTTGTGCATATTACATAGAATTCATTGGCTTTTAATAGAGGAACCAGTCAACCATTAGGGATACTTCCTCAGTTTCCTATTACTTTGGGAGGAAAAATTATTTCTCTAAATGTGATGGTAGTCCCAGGCCCTTTAGATTACAATTTACCTCTTGGGCACAAATATGTTTTTGAGATGGGAGCTATTGCTTCAACACTCTTTTGAGTGATGTGTTTCCTACATGAAGGTAGAATTGTCACCATTGACTAGCTTTCATTTCTCGGTCAAAATATGGCTTGTAGTTAACCGTCTTCCCTAAATGGTCCTTTTATCCCAATGGTATCTTCCCTGCCACAAGTCAATTATGTGACAACCCGTTCCATGCCTACATCAACTAACAACCAATTCCATGATATGCATTATGTACTCGGGGCATTGGAACGAGATTTCTCTAATGGATTCCTTGCTATGTATCTCTTCCAAAGCATTGTTCTCCCATCTGACGAAAACCTATTGGAAGTAATGAACTCTTATGGGTCATGATCAAAGAGTATGAGTATAGTTCGTGGTCTTGTGTCAACCTCATTAAACAATGAAACAAAGAGTATGAGGATAGTTCCTGGTCTTGTGTCAACCTTGTTAAAAAATGAAACAAAGGGTACGAGGATAGTTCCTTGTCTTGTGTCAACCTCGTTAAAAAATGAAACAAGTAATATGATGATAGTTCCTAGTCTTGTATCAACTTCGTTAAAAAATGAAACAAGGAATATGAAGATAGTTCCTGATCTTGTGTCAACCTCGTTAAAAAATGAAACAAAGGGTATGAGCATAGTTCCTTGTCTTGTGTCAAGCTCATTAAAAAATGAAACAAGGAATAAGAGGATAGTTCTTTTACTGTGTAAACCTCATTAAAAATTGAAACAGGTCCTAGATCATAGTTCCTTGTCTTGTGTCAAGCTCGTTAAAAAATGAAACAAGGAATCTGAGCAAAGTTCCTTGTCTTGTGTCAAGCTCATTAAAAAATGAAACAAGGTCCCCTAGAGCAAAGTTCCAATTCGAGTATTTGATTAAATCTTGTAAAATCCCAGTCAAGTCTTTCACTTGATCTCCTAAATCAACCTTCATTCCAACCACTTGATAGCCACAGGTAGTCTACTTAGGTGAAAGTAATGAAGCTTGGGGGGCATGCTCATAGAATTGAGTCATCATGTTGGGGGCATGTAAATCAATCTCAAGCATAGTTTTTCCATGGTTCAAGCTTATGTAAAAATGAACCCATCTCCATTTTAACCCTCATGATTTCCATTCTATTAGCCTCCCATCAGATGAGCCTTGGTTTTTCTCCTTCCATCATTAGTATCTGCTTGGCAGATCATACGCTTTCACTTGGTTGTTTTACCCTTTTTAAGGAACAGTTACAATGAGTGGTTTTATTAGCCAGCCTTTTCACATAAATAAACATTTTTTGATAAGTTACAAGATCACTGGAACTAGTTGCTATCCTAGAAACCACTCATTCCTATAAGTGGAGTCCTCCTTAAGCTCTTTTCAAACTCTCGAAACATGAAAATATTTCCAAGTATTTTCCTTTTTGACTCGTTAAAATAAAATAAAAACAAGGGGTCTTCTTTCAAGCTCTTTTCTGACTCTTTAAACATGAAAAGATTGTTAGGCTCTTGTCCTTTTCAGCTCATAAATGGATTGGAAACGACATCTACTCAGTATAAGTTTAACCCTTTTCAGGTTTGAGATAGATTATTTATGAGAAAGGAATACATTGATCAAATATGGTCAATAAATTCTCTCTTGTATTATTTTATGATTTTTCGGACTTGAGAGACAAATTTACAAAAAATTACTTGTGGAGTTTTCGCTTTGTCCTTTTTAAAACTCTCTAAACATGAAAATGACCAAGTTCTCATTGTCGTTAAACTCGTTAAAACATCAAATAGTAACAAACTTGTCAATCATGACAAGACCAAGTTTCACCTTCGCTAGGCTCATTAAAACATGACATAGTGATGGATTCACCCAAAGGGTGGAATTACACTATAAGCATATGTTATCCTCCTCAAGCTTGTTAAGAATATAAAGCGGTGTTGGTCAACAATGACTGGGGAAATGGGAAAAGGGATAAATCATTTTATGGTAGCAAGTCGCTCTTGAACATGAAACTTTCACTTCATCTTTGTGACTATTTGAGTTCGGTTATCTGCTTGATGGTTATCATACCTATGGTCTATCACACTATCCATCACTTTGGTTTTGGGTCAATGCTGTCAATTCATTCAGTACTGCAAACATGCTCAAGAGAAGTCACTTAGTAAACTTCATCCTTTGCAATACTCATAAACCTTCATTTTTATGACCACCATTCCTAAACCTTATGTCGTCAATAAAATTTTGTCTTCAAAATCATTACACTCATTTCATGTCATTGATGGGGAATACATCAAGGCCCTCCTATGATGAGTTGTTTCTTGATGACATCAGCACATTATCCAGGAAGTTGACTTAGAAAGACCCTTCCAGTACATTGAGGCTTGCATACATTAATGGAAAGTGTCTCACTTCCGGCGACAGGTTGACATCACTAGCCTTCGACCGAAAGACTTTCTATGGTGTTTGACATCAAAACATCTATTCACACCATGCATAATGTGTTGTAATACCTTGAGAATCATTATCATTATCGGTGATCTCTCTCGTGTCTGTTAACGACTTACATCACTAGCTAGTAATCAAATGTATTCTTCCCATGTTCGACTTCAGATAACATTTTCATATGGTTATACTCATACTTGAGTGAACAATTGGATGATATAGAAGACCTCGGATCTAGTTTCATCCATCCGCGCTAAGTTTTCAGGAGAGTACTAAATCATCTGTATAATGGCTTTACACAGATGGTCATCCTATCATGGGTATGTATCTGTAGACGACTATCTGATTTATGTACATGTAATGAAAAGTTTATATGTTGAGTATGGGTATGCCTTCCCTTAGTAATTCAAGAAAAATTCCAAAATGTCATGATGTTATGTATTGAAGTAAATGAAGGTCACGTCCGCTTCAAATCCTCCCCATCACATTGTAAAGCATATCACTCGACATTATCATTTTTGACTTCATACTTTACGGGGTAACTGTTACAAGTCCATTTTGGCACATCATTCTCAACATTAAGATCATTATAATTAGGGCTCATCAAACCCTAATTTAGTTGTTACTACCCTAGACAAGTCATCAAATTGAATGCTTCCATCCATGAAAGTTTCCTAGCATGAGGTCTTTTTGAAATGCCTCCTTGGGACACTAGCACAACCTTGGTCAGGGGTAACTGCGCTGTAATGTAGGTAGGACCATTTAGGCCTGCACTACAGTTCACGTAGGCCCTATATGACCTGCACTCGACGAGAATGAGTGAAATTCATATGGGATTCTTGGAATATTCCTTGATTCTACATCATTCTAGAAGGATCCCATATCTTATCTCATCTGATGAGCTCTAATTTGGACAGGCTATGGATCAATCAACCTCCTATACTCTCATCCCTTACTCCATGGAAACTAACTCCAATTTTGGAAGGCCATTCAATACCCAATTTATGACAAAACCACCTCTGTTTCCATATAAATTGAGCGCTCATCATAGTGATCAAGGGGATAGAATCTGAAGATTGTAGAGAAATTTTGTTGGTTTGAGATTTGAGTTCATGTCAAGCAATGTTATGTTGTTGGATTGGTGTGCTTTTGGTGTGACGAGGGTTGGACTAAAGTTGGAGGAGTGACACAGGATCGAACTGCATTGGGTGAAACTCTTCCTTATACATTAATAAAGTTCTTTATTCCTTTTCTCATATTCTTGTTCATATCTATGATGATTATGTGTTTCAATGTTTATGATTCCATCATTTTATAGTAGATAGATCATGTATGCTTCGATCGTTGTTATTTATGTTTCTGTTGACACAAGTAACTATTGAGCAGACTTAGTTCAAGTGGGAGTGATGGGAGAAATTCAAAGGGGATCAAGGAAGTGAAAGACTATAAGTAAGTTCCTTCATCTCATATATCTACTATAGGAAAATCTGACACTACTTTCTTTTTGTTGTTCTCAGTGTAGCTATGCACTTAGGGAAAATGTGTTTATCCGTAGATGCAAATTCCATATAACAAGGATGTGACAGTTGAACAAATGTGTGTGCATGTTCTCCCACATCACTCTGCCAGGGTGGAGTTGCTTGATGAGGGGAAGGCAGAAAATCACTTGTGATAGAGACTATGTCTGCTTGTGATTGCGCAACTCCATCACCGAATTATGATGAGTGGGGTTTGAACTTTTTCTTCTCATTGGGATAGATTGATTTGTGAAGGGAATATTCAAATATGTCAATGTGATACTGGAATTTCATCTGACTTTTCAGAGCTTCAAATATGAGTAGACGGAATCACACCCAAAATGGTTAAGGATAAAAAATGCGGGGCCTTCCTTTGTTGTAACATTTTTTTATCAAGTGCTTAAGGATAAAAAATGGTGAAAAACAGATTCTATTATTTCACTAAACTTCTTGAATGAGTGCATAAAGTTATGAGGAAGTATGTTACACCATCACAATGGGTAGTTATGAAGTGTGTCTATGAGCAATGAACATACCTCTATTTCATTAAAACCTTCCACATTCTCCATGAGCACATGGAAGTCATCTAAGTGCTTAGGCTAGGCCAGTTCACCTTCACCATCATATGTGATTCTTGACAAGTCATCCTGGAACCCCCTCTTGACGTGAAATATATATCCATTGGAAAGACATTTCAGAGGGTGAACTATAACAAAATCCATGATAGATGTGTGAATATTCAAAACATATTGTGAGAACTCAGCTTGTCAAATAACCCTCCTTCTAGTGCCAAAAATGTTGATAGTGTTGGATCCGTTAACATTCAAGAGATATCCCAGGTATGAAGTCCCAACTAGACCTCACACTGTTTGGTGTAGGAGACCCATCTGGTATGATGGTCTAGTTTCCATTATCTTAAAGATATGCCTTAGCTCTTTCTTGTTAGCACATGAGAGTGGTTTACTTTGTCTTAGAACAACGAGGTTTGTGTGCCTAGTGAGTGTTTAGTGTGCTTGTGTCAAAGTTATTTCACTAAAGAGGGAGAGGGTGGAAGTGAGTCTCATATTGAAAGCGAATAGTCCCAACTCTGCTAGAGACACACAACACAATAGGACATGCGCAAATTCCGGTGGGGTAGTCCACATGGATGAGGAAGTCATAAACACAATGTGAATAGATAGCATGTACAACACCCAGTGGAATAGTCCCCATGAGTGTGATGGGAATTATAACAAGTTTACAAGGATGAATTTGTCGAGTGTTCGGTGGGATAGCCCACATGGGCAAGACATCATTAACAACTGATACAAAACATTTCCAATAGAATATGTACTAAAAAATCGAAATAGTTCAACTGTCTTAATACAGTTTAAAGCAACATGCATTACAAACGTCCAAAGAATAGTCTTACAAACAAATACAATACATGTGTGAAAATGTGTTGGCCTATTAATAGGCTTTGGAATTAAGTGAAAGTTCCAAGACACATCCATACACCATTACATCACTAACCTCAATAGCAGGGTCTTGGAACCATTTCTTGCTCCTTAAAGAAAATATTACAAACTCTCAAGGCTCTGTGGGAGGAGTGAAGATGAAAAGTATTTTACATGTACAAATGAGGGTTGTTTATAGCCAAGGGTGAGACTGGCCCTTGTGATTGTTCAACTTCCCTCATGGCCGCTTGACTTACATGACTCTTTAACTTTACATGGCTCTTCATCTTTACATGTCGATCTCTTGGACTTCTACATTATATTACATTGATTACAATAATATGGCCCACAGTAGTGATGTGGTTGAGATGTCTAATTACATGACTTGACATGACAGAGCTGGTATGTTCATGTTGGTGGTCGTGTCCATATTGAGCTGCAGTGATGCGGAGTGTTGGATGTGCTCATGGTGTATCATAGCTTCACCTCTACATGGCAAGGTGTGTGGAGTCTTCTATGGTCTTGGTGTTCACTTGATGTTGCAACTGCATGTCTCTACTTTGGTTGTACTTTGGCATGATCCATGTGTTCATTCGTTTGTTAAGAAGTCACCTTGAATTTTCTCCTTATTCATCCTGTTCATTTTCCTGCCATGTCCCATCCATGTACCTGTATCTGTAATCGCTCATGATGAGATGAAATCAAATCCATAAATCTCCTAGTCTACCATTTTGCATTATCTTTTTATTTTGGATGTAAGTGATTGGGAGAGAGGAAAAGGGTCTGAAACTGTGCAGAGCACATTTCAGGTTGGTATGCGAGCTTTGGGCACTATCCATGAAATTGTGCAGGGGTCATTGGGAGGGTGATATGAGAAACTTAGATCAACAATGACTATCTATGGGGTCTGGCTTGACTGGAGGGTAGATCTGCGCAATTTTTCCAGAGAGACAGTGTAGGGAGCACATGGAGACTAATAGTTAAAATTGCGCAATTCTCTGAGGCAGCTGGCAACGGCTGCAGGAGACTGTTAGAAAAAACTATGTAAATATGGAAAAATAACATGTAGGACATCCCTTCATAGTTTCTGGGTTGAGAGAGATGCTGGAAAGATGGGAGACTACCCATGAAAAGAACACAGTTTCAGGGGGAGCACCAGGCTGGCTGATAGGTTCACTGGCTGGAAAAATTGCACAATTTTTTAGAGCAGTGCAATGATAGGTAGGAGGTGTAGGTCTAGCATGTCTATGTAGTTTCTTCAGTCAGCAGAAGTAGGCATGCTTGGCATATTCTGCATAACTTCTTGGACAAGTGAGGCTCAGGATCATTGCCTGGTCAAACTCTCTGATTGACCAACTAGAGGCTTGGCGGTTTTTCTTGCAAGTACCACAGGTTGAGATGGCTTTCTAAAAAACTTATGCATTGCTCTTGGTGATATTTAGTAAGTTCATCTTAGGATTGCATAGTATAGACTGCCTCGGAGGCACCCTCAAGTTCTATGTAATTCAAGGTAGCAATACATGATCACTGAGAGATGAGACTGTGTAGTGCAACTCAACAAGGGTCTGACTATTAAAGGGTGGCCCGGTTGACAACATTTCAACAAAATGACTAACTGTGTGAATGAGTGACTTCATACATGCATTACCTTGTGAACACACACTCAACCTGACTCGACGACAAGGCACATTGAACCATCAAGAAAACATACACTCAATGTGACTGACTGATAGTTGCAAGCGACAAGCCCGACACTTAAGATAAACATTCAGACAATGTGATGACAATTGCAAAACAATTCTTACAACAGCGTGTGTGAGTGAAATATATTTTTACATAGTGAACACAACTTGAACAATTCAACATTACCAGAACTAGATTGCAAGAATGGCATAGCAATCAATCATGTTGAAGATGACAATTCGTTGAACAAGTGAAAAGGGAGCAAGACATGTAGAAGAAACACATAAAATAACTTTTTGTGTTTGCACACATGCATGTTATTGAGGACAGGATGATATCACAATGACAAGCAGTCCTGCAAACTCAACTAAGAGGTGTACTTCAAAAGGTCTGCTTTACTTAGCATAATTACCCTCAAGATGATCTTGCATCTAATGGAGTTTACATGTGGTCTTGATCTTCTCCATTACTTGGTTCCTTGGTCCTTCTCCTCAACTCCTTGGAAGTGATTTTAGCATGTCACGTTTTCATGCAGTCACTAAGAGGTATTTGTGCAATTTCAGTGGATAATGATTGCTTCCAGAATGAGGCTCTATGAGGTCTATCTAGGTAGTTTCTACATGCAAGACATACATAGAACATTGGACAACATTATGCATTTTTTGAGGCACATGACACTATTGTGAGATGGGGGCCCTACGAGGACACCTCTACGCAATTTCTGAGTGTAGTGCAACTAGACTGCTCTATGCATTTATGGAAAGAAATGATGATTGGGGTCTCTGCAGACTACAAGATTTTTGCAGGCAAGGGAGGTTCTTGTCTCTACAGGCTGCGGGGTTTCAATAGGAAAGGGAGGTTGGTGTCTCTGCACATTGCGGGGTTTCAGCAGGCAAGGGAGGAGGCTTGATGGTTGCATAAGAAAAGGGCATAGTCCTAGGAAGCTAGATGAGGCTACATTGCTCGGGAAAATGGTTGCGTGAGATTAGTAAAACATATGTAAAAAGTGATAGGACTTGACTGTGATCGCCACAGACACTTAGTGTCACAATATAGACCATAGAGAATGCATAAGACATAATTTTCTTGATGCAAAAACCTATGTGACAAGAATGCATGAAGTGAGTGTGAAACCTGTCTATGTGATGAAAACCACTGATACGCACACAATTCCATTAAAGAAAGACAACATTCCCTTTCTGTGACAAATAACAAACCCTATGCCCAAACATGAACATGCTACATGAAGATGATAACATGAACGACTCTTAAGATTGAGGAGGGGAGAATGAAATCATCATCTTACCAACAAGTGACCAAGGATGATCGATTGCAAGATCAATGGTAGGCTCAAATATTCGCATGCGAGCCAAAATTTTGGAGGGTGGTTGTAGCCGCTACAATAGGTTCATGGATCTTGTTCTCTTCTAGAGAAGTAGAAGATGAAGGCTACGGCTATGTATTTCATTGTGGACCCTGGTTCTAGTGAAATCAGAGAGACAAAACTTGATCACACCATGGAATTTTATTGCCACATGAAAGAATTTGTGGCCTATGCTTTCTCATATTATGAACATGAATGGTAGGAAATTTGCAATTATCTAGAGTTAGTGGGGAAGAAAAACTACTTCATCATCACCCTCACATTATTGATGGCTAGAAATCATGGTGGTGAAACTCTTATGGACATTCTAGGATCCTCTAACACCCCTGTCATCCTTCACTCGCCCTTATAGGAGGTAAGTCACAACACCCATATTTCTCTTCAAATATTCATGTTTACATTCTTTCAAATGAATCCCTTTTCTTTTGGTAGCAATTTTCTGCAAAGTTATAAACTATAAAAGGAAAGTCTCCTATAATATAAGATTTTAAGTTCGATGATTCTCAATTAGATACACTTGTTGACTTGTTTTCCTAACTATGAGTAGGCATAATTTTCTGTTTTGTTTTAGCCTACTTTTCCTCTATGGTTAAGTTTGTATGGTATTCTTTCTAGGTCTAGCATGCATTAACATTGGTCCTCATCAATTTTAGCCTTTTTTGTTAGGCATATCAAACTATTTTTATTGTTATTAGCCAACTTTAGGCATCCTATCCTATGTACTTGTCTTGATATCTTAATGCAATAGTTGATCTTACTTGCCCCCAAAAAAAAATGTTAGGAAAATCATTACTCAAAATTTAAAACAAAGTTATCATGAATAAATATGAATATATTATAATTTTTTAATAGGGAAAATTGAAGAATATATTACAATGAACTTGTCATTTAGGCATAATTTAAAATTTGGAATGTAAAATACATCCAATGTTGACTTTTCCTCTAAAATGCCATGATATCCTCTATGTATCTCTTCCTATCTCAAAAATGTGCGAGAAGAAGAAAATATAAAATAAAATTTGATTCAAAATACATAACAAATTCTTCCAAAATTAAATAAAACTCGAATAAAAAATGCGTACATAATTTAATATTAAATTGACCTCATATTTATCAAAAATATTATAATAAATTGAACATAATAAATTAAAGTTTTATTAGTTCTTGTCAATTGGGTTTAGCTTGAGTAGTTGGAAGAAATATTACTATCCTTCCCACCCAAATTCAATTCTCACATGTGATGTGTTGATTTTATAAGTATTTCCTACAATGACTTCAATCACTAAGTTTTTAAAAAAATATGTATTAATGGAAATCATTTCTTTTACACCAAATGGGTAGAGATTTGTATTACAAAAATCTAGATTTCAAGGTCAAAACCTTTACATATTTCAATCTTCTTTTAGGGTTTGAGATTGAGCACAAAGGTTCAATCCAATCCTCAAACAAATTCCCCATCACACAAATAATTCAGTGCCTTTCCAACTAATTTTTTTCGAAAAAACACCGGAAATACAAACACATTTACATTCCATTTTTTAATTTGAACTCATTTGACTTCTTTATTTCCTTGGAGAATTTCTTTTCCTTTGTTCCTAACTTGAATCCAACCCGTAGTTTTTGAAAATTTTGGTGGATTGTTCTTCAACAACTACATGGCATTTTCATTGAAATAGTTGTCATCCACCTAATCTTCCCAGAAATTTCGTTTTCAAAAAGGTTCTTAGTGATTTCCAGACATAATAAATTTTACATGAGTGTTTGTCGCTTTTCTGCTAACACTGCATTCGGGGGATATTTATTGGAAACTAGTGGGTTGACATTAACAAGCAAATTTTCATGCTTAGATTATGTTGTCATGGCTATGGATTTTTCGACTGAGTCTCCTTCTTGTCTTCTCATTCTTTCTTTCCTTTAAGTTCTTCTTCTTTAAATATTGTATAATGGTCATCTTGTGGACCTTCCCACCATTTTGGCCTTCTGGGTTTTTCTCTAATCTTTGCTATTATGAGGACACTTGAGAAAATTTTTAATTACATGGCTTGTTTCATATCATGCTCTACATCGAAATAAGATATTCTCATAGCCAATATTTTGGACCCAAACATAGTTTGGAGCCTTAAAATCAATCTCCATGGGAAAGCACTTATTGTAGTCCATATCCACACAAATCTGAGCATAATTAGCCTTGAATTTTTTTTCTATTTCAAAGGAACTTCGATAGAATTTTCCCAACGCGTTCTCAATGTAGGAAAGGGTTCTTTCATTCCATAAATGCAAGGGAAGATTCGACAATCTTAACTAAAATATGGTTGAAGAAATTGATGTCATTACTGGATCAAAAGTGGGAGACCAACGTTGCATGCAGAAGCCACTGCTCCCCCAAAACTACCACCCATATTCACAATAACCTTCTTATCTTCAATCTTTCCAAAAACCAAAGCAAAGAAACCTCAACCCATAGCGTAAATATTTAGTTTGTCTATCGAAAGAGGCTTCCATGGCTCAGATATCTATTTACATAGATCGACTAGTCATGGATAGAACCCATTAAACTTGCAAACCAAACCATTCTCTGAAAAATATTTTTCACAGTACAAACCTTCCTCATCCACAGGAACATTAAGGGAAGAAATTTGTTGCACCACTGGAAGACTAGATCCAAACTTAAACAAATAATTGTACGAAACTTAAAAGAGTTAGCTTGAACAACACCCATATGTGCAAAAGAAGAATATTTATTTTCCAAATCACATAAATTCACCATTGAATGATCTGCATAAGAGTTCTATAGAAAATCCATGCAAACAGAGAAAAGATTGAGCGACTAGGGTTTCAACCTAGTCACGACAAGGGTTTTCAAAGCTCCTTCCATCCTTCCACTCACGTTTCTATTTTATATATTTGGTTTTATTAATGGACATATTATGAAAAATAAATTATTCCTTTTTTTTAATCAGATATGTGGATTTTTCATTTCACTTTCATCTTTTATATTTTTCAATCAAGTTGATTTAATAATAGAAATCCCAAAAAATTATCTCTAACCTAACTCACCACATATAACACTACTAACATTAATTATACCATGAAATCATAATAGACCATGCCTTATCCTCTCAAACTACTCAAAACTCCCACCATCCCATGTTGTGTGGCTAACTTCACCAACACCATTTTGTTCTATTAATAGCCTAAGCTAACACCACATAATCCTACCAAATCTATATTTTGAAAGACCAATACTAATTCCTAGACCTCCTAAATGAACAAGGTGTGGCCATCAACGCAAAAAGGATTGAACTACAAAAATTCCTCTATTAATGAAAAAGGGGTACAGTCCTTTACGATGACTAGGCTATGCTAGCTAGTATAATATGAATTAATAATTTCCTAGGTTTCAGCCCATGATTTAGGAATCAAGAGAATAAGCTATATATCACACATAGTGATGAAGTGAAAAAAATTTCTTAATAATACTATAATAACATGTAAATCCTTGGTGTATGTGAAAAATATGTAGTCTTTCCAGCGACATCTCATTCCAAATATTGGGTAAGCTAGGTAAACAAGAATGCTTGTAATCTACAAACTCATCATGGTTATTACACTACTCTTATATTAGTTTCTTCTTCATTATGAATTCATGTCACTTCTAGTGATCCTACATTGTTATGGACATGGAAAAACCTATGAATCCATCAAGCTAAGAAACATCATGTTGAGTATCAATTTGAACATTGTACCCTAGAAAACAAATTTATGAGGATTTTGAAGGATGATTACTTAGGTCAATAAATATATAAAGCAGAACCAAGGTTGAGATGAATTATATCATTTTCAATCCCACATTCCATCTATAAGGTAAAGGATAAGGATAGGATGAAAACCAACCATGAGGAAGGGGTTGTAAGCCCATATTATGCCCAATATGTTTGAAGGTTAGTTCACTTAATGCACTACTATAAAAGTATGTCCAATATAGAAAATATGTATGCCCATCCAGGTCCTATTCCCTTTTCCATGATCATGGACTCTATTCCACAATCATGGATGCATCTATCTAATCTATTATGCATCAGTCTATATGTAGAGGGAATTTTAAGTTTTAAATGTTCTATCATTCCTATAATTTTCTAAGATTGATGTCCTTTCTTATTGTGTAGCTTCCTATTGAATTAAACACAATCAATTCAAAATCCTTATTCAACTTATACATCAATCTATGTGTACTTCCTCTAGAGATATCAATGTATCCATGCCTGGAAATTCTTTATAACTCTAAAATTATTGAAACTCTTTATAACTCTAAACTTGGTAGCAATATTATCAACAACAAGATTTAATTAGTGGAGAAAACTTTGTAACTCCCTTTCTCATGCTAGCACTCTTAATGTTCACATTATCCTTTTAGCTTTCTATCTTCCACAGATTCCTTTCCAATTCTAAATATTTAAATAACATATTATTTTAGTTATGGAAAAACAAGGTGTTTGCACTTACATTATCACTAAATTGAATGAGACAATGCCCAGTGTTAACATCAGAATATGAAACAATTAGCTAATATTATTAATAACTAGGATATCCTAATCACATGGATGTCAAGTGAGAATATGTCATAAATGGAGTCACACCTACATTTTATTAAGAACAAGACATCATATTCTTTAGTGTGCAAATAATAAAATCTAGATCTCTTCAGAAAAATACGAACTCGAAAATGCAATATAGAAATATATTATAAACCAACCAAACAAATCCTTTATGAGGCTTTAATTACTTGAAATGTAAACAAATACTTTCCAAGGCTTCAATTACTTGAAATGTTGGACTATAATATCTCATATATCTTGTTAGCACTCTGTAACTTAATAAGGCTCAGAAATAATTGCAAAGATAAGTGCAAAACCACTTTGGAAGCTGGGATCTAGCCTTGCCATCTCTAGAGAGGGATCTCTCTTTCAGATTTAGATTTGTTTATCTCGATATATTATGTTATTTATGAAATTTCATAGTCTGGTTTATGAATTTGTTTGTGTTGGAATAGAAGGGGAAGAACCATTGGGAAATGGAGACTGCAAACTTAATAGGGATTTGTCTCAGATTTTCAAAGGAGCTTCACAGGGCAAGGTATTTGAACTAACTAGATATTTTATATTTAAATGAAATGTAATAGAAGAAAAGATATAGGTTCAATTGAAGCTAAAGAGTGGTTAATAATTATTTAACTTGATATCAGAAGAAAACATTTAAATTATCCATAGCCAGAATCAGAGTGTATCTTTCAAAAATTTATGTTCATCAACTTTTTGTAAAATAATTTAGATTTGAGAAGACATAAGTATGGAAACAAAAGAAGTAAACACATAGACAGTGAGAGAAGTACTTCACCAAATAGTCCAACACATGAATCCTATGAAGAATGCCCTTTTTATTATTAATAAGTCCATTGAGGCTTGAAAAATATACAATAGTTTTTTTTTTGTACAAAAACCAACATCTCTTAATTCAAATGATGAAGTATTTATAAGAATATATTACAAAATACCTTGATTTAAAATATCAAGATTCATTTCAAAATATCCGAAGCTGATTGTAAAAATAGAACACAAATAAAGGAAATTAAAACTATTTGAAGACTTTTGGCACTATCCTTAAGGATTGTTGGTGATAAAGAAGAAAAATTCGAATTTGGTTGCAACTCTTATTTGGTGAGGTGGCATCCAAGTCACTAATTGTCCATGAGTTTTTTCATCCTGAAATTCTAAAAAAGAAATAGGATCCATCGATCCCTTTGTATATCCCAAACCATAATAGTTGTTACAAAACTAAGAGATTTTTTGTAAAGTATGATGTTGGAAACAAAAACCTCTTTTTGGTTTTGAAAATGCAATTCCACTTAGTCAAAAACTACATTTGAAAACAATGGCTGAAATTCGGGAAAATATACATATAAAGCTTCATCTGAATATCCCAAACCATAATAGATGTTAGAAAAATGAGAGATTTTTGTACATGAGGATGTTATCAATAAAAACCTCTTTCCATTTCTGAAAATTTGTGCTTAGCTATTTATAAACCATGTTTTAAATGACTATTTTGTATATGAAAAAACATAGTTCTAACTAACTATGAAATGAACATATGATGTGGAGGTGGGAGGTGACATGGAGGTGGGGGATGATGTGGAGGTGAGCAGGGGAAACAGTACAAGTGGCAGGCAGTGAGTGGTGTGGGAGTGATAGTGAGGTCAAATGTTAATTATGTAACAAACATGGCTAGGTGCCAGGATAGGAGAGGGGGGGAGTGCATAGGGAGAGCTAGTGAGAAAGAGAGAGAAGGTTGGCAGATTTTGGATGGGGGTTGAAATGGTAAGTAGTTTGGGAGGGTTTGCGAAATAACATGGAGGAGACATGTAGGGGTGGGATCAGTGGGGAGGAAAGCACTTTTCGTACCCCCCTACAGATAAAGGTGAGATGGGTAGGGGTGGACGAAAAACCTTGCCATTCGTTGATCTGACAAGGAGTCCATTGAACCATTAGATGGAGCATCAAACTTAACAGATACGAAAATCACCTTCTGTCACTTGTAGGTTTTATTACTTATTAATTAATCATGTTTAAATTGTATGATCAACTTTATTAAAAAAAAATTAATTTATGCTAAAACATAATTAGTTTATCCTAAGGGCACATTTTTTCTTGCAAGCCCATTTCTTTAATTTTTATATTTTTCTTGGAAATAATTTGCAATATGCAGTATTATTTACATCTTTCAAACCCAAATAATAAGGTAAAATAATAGCTCATCCTATGAAATTTAGAGGACCATAACAATGGATTTGTTAAGTCCCTATAATACTAGTGATTCCCCCAATACTATTGTCGTTGTATCGCTTATTGTTATTGTTGTGCCCCTATTATCCCCATATTGTTATTAATGTGCCCCATAGAATCCCACCATTGTTATTTTTGTGCCTTTATATTATTATTGTTAGGTTGGATTTGGTTATATTGTGACCCCTTAGACTCCTATATATAGAAAGGAGGTTTTTTCATTTGAATCATCAAAGAATTGTTCATTTGTGTAATATAAAGGACGTTTCCCCCTCAAAGAGGCGTATTTCTAAGGCCTTGATCTATATTTTCTATCCTTTTGTGAGTTGGTTTCATAACATCTGGTATCAGAGCTTCTCCAAACAGGCCATCGTGGAATTTTCGCTATAACGTTTTTCTGCGATGTTTCAGAAGATAAAAAAAGTAAAACCCATTTGAGATGAAATCCTTTTGAACTTCAGGTTTTAATTTCAGATCTTGTCTCACTATATTTTTAGAGATATAATCTGAGGAAGTTAGGGTTTTTCCAAACCCTTCAATTACATTCCAAATAGGTGACCTTGGGAAGTTTAATGGCAATGATCCTAGAACATGGTTACTACAGATGGAGTAATTTTTCGATCTCAATAATGTGTAAAACACACAAAAGGTATGCATTGCAACTTTATATTTGGAACCAAATCAGCTTGTATGGCATCAATGGCTTTTCTCTCATAATCAAATTGTCACTTGGGCTATTTTTACGAATGAAATGATAGCACATTATGAGGATACAAAAAGAAACACTTTTTTTAGCCAATTGATAAATCTCAAACAAAAGGGTTCAATGATGGAGCACATTGAGGAATTCCAAAAATTGAATATAAGGGTAAAAGATATTCCAGAGGAGCATAGGATTGATGTGTTCATAGGGACTTTAAAAGAAAACATCCAACATGAGGTTCGCCTTTGGGAACTAGATTCATTGGAGAAGGCATTCAAGTTAGAAAGAAAAATGGAAAGCAAAATTATGGCAACAAGGAAGCCTACCACTCACAATCATAAAGATGGAAGTGTTGTTGCCCCTAGCCATCCAGAACCTACAAGGTTGACACGACAAAAATTGGAAGAAAAAAGAGCAAAAGGACTTTATTATAGTTGTGATAGAAAATACACTAAAGGGCATAATTGTTCCAAGAAGAAATTATTTTACATAGATTGTGAAGAGGAGGAAGAAAAGGAACAAGAAATGTCAAAAGAAGAGGATATACACCAGGAAAGAGCCCCAGAAAAAGAAGAAATGAATCTGACCACATCTTGTAATGCATTGGCTAGAATCACCACTCCTCAAAATATCAAGATAGAAGGGCATATCAAGAAGAAAAAGGTAATAGTGTTGATTGATTCGGGAAGTACCATAATTCTATTCATTGTAAGATAGCCAAGGAATTGAATTGCTTCCTATATCCAGCACCAGAGTGTCATGTGATGTTTGCAAGTGGAGGAACCATAAATTGCTTAGGAAAGTTTCATAATAAAAGCTATCCATGGGAGAATATGTATTTAATAGCCCAATTCTTTCCATTCTAATGGGTGGTGCTGATGTTGTACTAGGAGTCCACTAGATACAATCCTTGGGTATAATAGTTTTTGATTTTCAAGAACTTTTCATGAAATTATCTTCAGAAGGAAAGGAAGTTGAATTACGGGGTATCACAGGGAAACTGAGAAACATAATCAGCTCTAACAGAATGAAAAAGCTTCTAAAGAAATAACAACGAGGCATAATTGCACAATTATTTTCAATAGAGGTTCCCACATCGGAATCATCCATTTCTCCAGATCTCCAAAAAGTATTGGATAACCATTCCAAGGTATTTGAGACTCCCAAAGACCTCCCACCTATTCATGATCCTGATCATGCTATTAATTTGATTCTAGGAAGTGTTCCTCCAAACATCAGGCCTTACAGATATCCCTATGTCCAAAAGAGTGAAATTGAATGTATGGTTGTAGAAATGCTAGAGGCTAGTATAATTCAACCTAGTCAAAGTTCTTTCTCTACTCTAGTAATATTTTCTCACAAGAAGGATGGATCATGGTGCATGTGTCCAGATTATAGGGAGCTCAAAAGCCTCACTATTAAAGATAAATTTCCCATTCCTATCATTGATGAATTATTGGATGAATTACATGGATCAATTTACTTCACCAAGTTGGATCTTCATTCAGGATATCATCCAGTCATAATAAAGACTGAAGACATTCCAAAAACAACATTTAGAACTCATAAGGGTCATTATGAATTTTTGGTCATGCCTTTTGGCCTTACTAATGCCCCTTCTATATTTCAAGGTTTGATGAATTCCATTTTCAAACCCTTCCTTAGAAAATTTGTGTTATTATTTTTTGATGATATACTATCTACAACAGGTTTGGAAGGACATGTCCACATGTTGAGATGGTGGTTCAACTTTTGGAGGAGAAACAATAATTATATGCAAAAATCTCCAAATGTTTCTTTGGAGTACAAGAGGTGGAATATCTAGGTCATATTGTATCTCATGAAGGTGACAAGGTAGACCCTAGCAAAATTAAAACCATTAAGGAATGGAAAATCTACACATCCATAAAGCATCTACGAGGATTTCTTGGGTTGACAGGGTATTATCAAAAGTTTGTTAAGAATTATTGGAGAATAGCAACACCTCTAACAACATTATTGAAGAAAGATGCATTTTCATGGACTCCAGAAGCACCGAAGGCCTTTGAACATCTTAAAGAGGCAATGTGCCAAGCACTGATCTTAGCTACATCGGACTTCACAAAACATTTATTGTTGAATTTTATGCCTCAAGAAATGGAATTGGTGTCGTTTTAATGCAAGAAGAAACACCCATTGCTTTCGAAAGTCATCCAATCAAAGGAAATTATTTACACAAAGCTATTTATGAGAAGGAAATTTTGGAAATACTACACGCAGTTAAGGAATGGTGACCCTACCTAATGGGAAGACACTTCAAGGTAAAAATATATCATGATAGTCTTAAATACCTTTTAGGACAAAGATTATCTTCATAAGAGAAGTAAAATTGGGTCACAAAGATGTTGGGTTATGACTTTGAAATCATCTACAAAAAATGGAAGCAAATTGTTGTGGTAGATGCACTCTCAAGAAAGGATGAGGATGTGGAAGCATGTCTTTGTGCCATTTATATTATCGAACCAAGTTGGATAAACAAAGCAAGGGATGAATGTAAGAATGACGAGGAAGTGTGGGTACTCATTCAAAAGATACAACAAGATCCTAATACATTTGATACATTTAGCTGGAAAAATGATTCATTATGGTACAAGGACTCGCTATACATATGTAAGAATTCCCAACTCAAACAAAAGATTCTTAGCGAATTGTACACCCCTCCCTTAGGAGGGAACTCAAGATTTCTAAAAACCTACCACAAGGTTAAGCATGATTTTTTTTGGGATGGCCTTAAATTGGATATTCAAAAGTTTGTGGTGGAATATTAGGTTTTTCAACAAAATAAAGTTGAAACAATTAAGACCCCAGGAATATTACAACCTTTATCCATTCCAAGACAATGTTTGGAGGAGGTTTCAATGGATTTTATCATAGGTTTGCCCAAGTTCAAAGGAAAGAGTGTTATCATGGTGGTAGTTGACAGACTTACCAAGTATGCACACTTTTGTGCATTATCTCATCCATTTAAAGCGAGTGCAGTTTCTACTGCATTTATGGAAATAATTCAAAAGCTACATGGAAACCCAAAGATTATTGTAAGTGACAGAGATCCCATCTTCACATGAAATTTTTGGACATAATTATTTTCTTGTCTTGGTACTGAATTAGCTCATAACTCATCTTATCACCCTCAATCTAATGGTAAAACTGAGATAGTAAACAAATGTTTGGAAGGATATATTTGTTGCTTTGTATTTGAAAATAGACACAATGGGTCAAATGATTGCCTTTGGCTAAATGGTGTATAACACTTTCTTCCATACTACAACAAAAATGACCCCATTTATGGCACTTTATGGATATCATCCACCATCCATCACATCATATGCAAGAGAAAATTCTAAGGTTCAAGCAGTGGAAGATCACATTGAGCATCAACAACAAGTTCTCCAACTCTTAAAGGATAACCTCACCTTGGTGCAGAATAGAATGAAACAACAGGAAAATCAACATCACAGCAAAATAAGTTTTGATGTAGGTGATTGGATATTCCTACGGCTACAACCATATAAACAAATGTCCCTCAAGAAAGCTAAGAAGGATAATAAATTATCACCAAAGTATTATGGTTCGTACAAGGTGTTGCAAAAGATAGGTACTATGACATACAAATTGGAGGTTCTCAGAACTTCCCAAGCGCACCCAGTTTTCCATGTTTCATGCTTAAATAAGGTTATAGGTGACAACCTTCCATTTCAAACAATATTGCCAGAACTTGATGAGGAAGGAAAAATCATATTGGAACCTGAAGGAGTCAAAGAAACAAGAACTTGACATACACAAAATCAATTAATTTCAGAGTATCTCATTAAGTGGAAGAACTTACCCATTGAAGATTCCACATGGGAGGATGATAATTTTATATAGAAGCATATAGAACTACTCAAGCATTGAGGACAACACTTTTTTGAAGGAGAGGGGCATGTTAGGTCCCTACAATGCTAGTGATTCCCCCATTAATATTTTCATTGTATCTATTATTGTTATTGTTGTGCCCCTATTGTCCCCATATTGTTATTATTGTGCCCCATAGAATCCCACTATTGTTATTTTTGTGCCTTTATATTATTATTGTTAGGTTGGCTTTGGTTATATTATGACTCCTTAGACTTCTATATATGGAAAGTAGTTTTTTTCATTTGAATCATCTAGGAATTGTTCATTTGTGTAATGTAAAGGAGGTTGCCCCCCCGAAGAGGTTTATATCTAAGGCATTGATCTATATTTTCTATCTTTTTGTCAGTGGGTTTCATAACAGGATCTAATGGGGATGGCATGCTCCCTGTGAGGTGCCAAGAACACTGTAGACTAGTAGCCCAATCCATTGGGCTAATCCCAAATCTGCAACCTGTTCTACCATAAAAATCTCTGCTACTGAAAAACTCTCAAATTGAAATAAAAAACATTCTTCAAACTGAAATCTAAAATATACACTAAGTTGAAAGTTGTACTGCTATCAGAAACTGAAAATACTGCAAATATGCTCAAAGTACTGATCTTGTTGGAACACACCTACTCACTCTAATCTATTGGAATGACTATAATATCAAGTAGTGACAACTTTCCAATGCAACCAATCGAGCAAATGGATACTTAACTCAATTATTCTCATACTTCTCATGAGAAGGAAGAAAATATATGATAGTAGCAACCCAAACTACCACTAAAACTATTGACGATAATTTACAAACATAAGAACAACCATTTTCCTTGATGACCACAATAGATTGGCTAGAGGATCTTGAGAAACATGAAAAGTACATTTTGATGATCCGCAAAAGGACTGCCTTCTAAGGGAAAGGGAGTAATTTGTTCTTCAATCTTACTATATTCATTTAAAACAACCAATTCCTCCACAACAATAACATTCACAGGTTTTAGAATAACCTGTTCTTCAGGAAAATCTTCATTATCTGGAATTGCAAGTGGATTTTTAGTTAAGGTAGCCACATCTTGAATAACAAAAAGCTCTACACTCAGGAGGTCTAAACCAATCTTCTCTTCAAAAAAATTTGCAATAAGTTTAAAGGAACAAAATTGCTACATATTATTGCTGAAAATAATGGATAGATCATGTCTTTCTTGATTTTCTATGCTGGAAAGCTTAGAATTCTGATTTTTAGAAAAAAATTCCTGGATTAAAAACTCAGGAGAAGGGAATGCAAGAAAACTAGAATGATCATTTGTGTTTCTGAAAATCTGAGAAGATTCCTGTAAACTATCATCAGTAAGCTTTGTTTCTTCATTACAACTGGGGTTCTTATTCTCTTATGCAACTGAGATGTACAGAGGTTGTGAAATGTCATTAACAAGTTCATGTGAAATTAAATCATTGAA
Source organism: Pinus taeda (assembly GCA_000404065.3). Classification (NCBI taxonomy): domain Eukaryota; kingdom Viridiplantae; phylum Streptophyta; class Pinopsida; order Pinales; family Pinaceae; genus Pinus; species Pinus taeda. The sequence goes on along the minus strand of APFE030974948.1, from coordinate 193,256 downwards.
ATGTAGATATTCTTCATTTTCAATCATGGGAGAAATAAATACTTGCTGAAAATTTTCTTGAGTGTCAAAGCAACCAGCTTCTTCAAATTCTTCATGGTTGAAAGGTTTCTCATGAATAACCTCTATAATATCATCATCCATAAACTGATCTTCTTCATAGTAACCTTCTATATATTGAATAAAACTTTCAAAATAATCACAACAGTTTTTAACCAGCAACAAAGATGGATAATATTCTTTGTATTCCTTGTAAAAAACAATATGAAAATGATTTAAAGAACATATACTACAAGTAGGAAAATTTTCATATCAGAATCTTGCATTTCCCTCCAAATTTAGCATGAACATCTTCATCAGGCAGTGTTTAGGAAAATGAAGTTTTGTCCTATGTACATGCTTGTGAAACTTGAGCAAGCGAAGAGAAGAATCCTCTCCTTCCCAATCCTTGAATTTTGGTAAATAAGTTTTACATTCTATGCAAGGCATTTGATTTTGAAATCCTAAAATGTGATCTTGATTCGTAGGTGCATACCTTCTAGATCGAGAACTCATCTTGATTTCAGGATTTTGTTGCTAGTGGATTCTTTAGATCGGCTTGAAACTATTTCAAGTTGCGAGGTGAATGATTCAACCTTCATATGTTTGACCGTTGTCCACCGTCAACAACCAGATCTAAAACTTGATACTCTTTCTTGAGGAAGATTAAACCGTTCTTCCCTAGTATTGTCTCCAGAATGTTACCACTTTTTCATTTAATAAGGCTGAGAAATAATTGTAGAGGTAACCACAAAACCACTTTGAAAGTTGGGATCTATCCTGGCGAGATTCAGAAAGGGATCTCTCTTTGAGATTTATATTTGTTTATATCGATATATGAGGCCAATTATGAAATTTCAGAGTTTGGTTTATAAATTGGTTTGGTTGGAATAGTAAGGGAAGAGCCATAGGGAAATGGAGTCTGCAAACTTAACAGGGATTTGTCTCATATTTTCAAAGGAGTTTCACAAGGCAAGTTAGATCAACCAAATGGATCTTTTAGCTTTAAATGAAATGTAATAGAAGAAAAGATATAGGATCAATTGAAGCTAAACAACAGTTAATAATTCTTTAACTTGACATGAGAAGAAAACATTTAAATTATCCACAACTAGAATCATAGTGTATCTTTCAGAAAATTATGTTCATCAACTTTCTATAAAATAATTTAGAGTTGAGAACACATAAGTATGGAAAAAAAAAAGAAATAAGCACATAGACAGTGAGAGAAGCACTTCACCAAATAGTCCAACACATGAATCCTATGAAGAATGTCCTTTTTATTACTGATAAGTCCACTGAGGCTTGAAAAATATATAATAACTTTTTTCTCTACAAAAAACAACATGTCTTACTTCAAATTATGAAGTATTTATAAAAATATATTACAAAATATCTTGATTTAAAATATCAAGATTCATTTCAAAATATCCTAAGATGATTGTAAGAATAGAACACAAATAAGGAAATTAAAACTATTTGAAGAGTTTTGGCACCATTCTTGAGGATTTCAAGTGATAAGAAAAAAAATTTGAATTTTATTGCAACTATTATTTCGTGAGATGACATCCAAGTCACTAACTGTCCATGAGATTTTTCCTCCCGAAATTTTGAAAACATAGGGTCGAGTCATCCCTTTTTATAGCTCAAACCATAATAGCGGTTAGAAAACTAAGAGATTTTTTTGTAAACAATGATGTTTACAACAAAAACCTATGCTAATTTTTGAAAATTCATTTCCACCCACTGGGAAATTGCATTTGAAAACAAGAGAATTCAGGAAGATATACCTACAAAGATTCATCTGAATATCTCAAACCATAATAGCAGTTAGAGAATTGAGAGAGATTTTTGTACGAGAGGATGTTACCAACACAAACCTCTTTCAGTTTTTGAAAATTTATTTTCTATTGTTTGTAAACCATGTTTTAAATGATTTTTTGTATATGAACAAACATATTTTTCACTAACCATGAAATGAACATATGACATGGAAGCGGGAGTTGATATGGAATTGGGGGATGATATGGAGACATGACGTGGAAGCGAATAGGGACAATGGTCCAAGTGGTAGGTAGTGAGTGGTGTATGAGTGACAACAAGGTCAAATGTTAATTACGTAATAGACATGGCCAAGTGTCGAGATAGGAGTGGAGAGGAGAGCATGGGGAGAGCTTGCAGGAAAGGGGGAGAAGGATGGTGGATTTTGGAGGGGGGTTGAAATGGTAAGTGGTTTGTGAGTGGGGAGTGAAAAATAACATAGAGGTGACATCTAGGGGTGGGACTGGTGGGGAGGAAACCACTTTTTAGACCCCCCCTCTAGATAAATGTAGGATGGTTAGTTGGGGCCGAAAAACCTTACTGCTCATTGATCTGATGAGTTGTCCATTGAACCATTGGATGGAGAGAAAAACTTAACAGATACGACAATTGCCTTTTGTCATTTTTTGGTTTTATTACATATTAGTTAATTTTGTTTAAATTACATGATTAACTTTATTAAAACAAAATTAATTTATGTTAAAACATAATTACTTTATCCTATGGGTGTATTTTGAGTTGCAAGCCCATTTCTTTACTTTTTCTATTTTTTCTTGGAAATAATTTGCAATATGCAGTATTATTTACATCTCTAAAACCCAAATAATCAGGTAAAACTATAGCTCATCCTATAAAATTTATAGAACCCTATCATATCTGAGTAGGCCTTTAACGAAAAATTAATAACATTAGTGAGCAAAAGCTAGTTAAAAATGTGAAAAAATCAAATAGTAAATATGTTGAAGGATTATGAGCACAAAAAGAATAAAAAGATTAAAGGGAAGGAAATAACAATAATGAGTAACACGTATTGATAAATAGACAATATAAAACTTAATAAATATTATGTCAAATTAAAGATCCATTGATCCTATTAGTAAAACTAACATTATGCCTCTACGTTATTTATTTTTTCTTTTCTCTTCTCTTCTAAAAAAATATAACAATAACACCTTTCACAATTTATAGAGAATGTAAACTAGTTTGTATATAACTATCTCCCTTATTAGTCCATGCCTTCAGAAAAATAGGGACTATAGCATTCAATTGGGCATTAAATTCATGTTGAATTCATATTAAATTGTGTTTACCAATTTATTTAACTAAATTATATTTTAAAAAAAATTCTATCAAAAAATGTTTCTATGCAAATTTTGGGTTTTGACATCTTATTGTCGAGGTGAGAATTTTGCCTTGCCAAAAACCGCTAAAGTTTGAAAAAGCCCATCATCCTTTTCATCCAAAGTTAAATTTGAAATTGCATACATTCTATAAGTTTTATATATTCAAGATATTAAAAAATTTAAACTGTAGATATCCTTAGTTTTATATATTCCAAAGTTTCAAACTGCATATCTTCATTTTACAATTATCTAAAGGTAATGTTAGACTTTGGATATCCAAACCGCATATATATCCTTAGTTTTATATATTCCAAAGTTTTGAACTGCATATCTTCATTTTACAATTATGTAAAGGTAACATTAGACTTTTCATATCCATATCAATTGGAATAAATTAATAAATTAAACACTTCTACGTTTCCACCGATTGCTACCATGCAGGTTGGTGTCAAGCATACAAGTTGGTTTCAATCCATGGGTTATAGTGTAGGTGTCCTTCCACCTCATATACTTGCATGCTATCACTATCCAACTAGCTATGTGCATGTTATACAACTAGCCTACTTGTTGAAAGGTGAGACTCACAAGCATCGAATGCTTATGGCATAGGTAAATGTTCAATGAATTCACATATACGAGCTCACTGTGCAAGTCATGCCTCGACCTTATAGAAGTTAAGCTTATAATAGCTCTCAACAATGAAGTTCTCATCATTGGGTGATGCACCTCTATCTACTAAAGAAAGACTTCTTTTGTATTCTCTTTGTTGGGCAATACATCTCTATGTGTGAAGAAAGACTTCTTTCATTTTACATATGAGTTACCGATGAGGACAGATGTGATGGAGAATTAGATGGTACTATCTTAATGTGTAGAATTATAACCCAATCAAAGAAACAATGAACTATCTTAATGTGCAGAATTCTAACCCAATCAAACAAACTGTAAATTCTCAACTATACATATTTAATTAGTTGTTTTTTAAAATTTCAATCATTCAATTTATTTTATTCGATGATTTTTGATATACATTGTTATCCATAATCTCATTTCCTCTTTATTTTTTTTTCTTTTTAGTGGAGAAAAAAGCTATTTCAAAGGAGAGGAAAGCAGGATTAGGTCTCCAGCTCACTTGGCTAGCCCTTTAGGGGTCTCGGTGGCACTCCTCATGGCTATAGTTACTAATCTAAGGCGTTGGCTTAAGAATCCAATTCAATCGTCTTATAAACCTCAAAATCACATCCTTTTCATATAATTTGATAAAAAAATGGTGGGGCTTTTCCCTCATGTGTTTAAGTAAGGTCTCATTAATATTAGAGACCTAATTCATTTGTAAATTTCAAAATCTTGTCTAAGTGATATTTTCACTAGGGGGCATCTAACTCTCTAAACCCTATATAATGGGAATACCAATACAGTCTTTCCGGAGTGACACTAGTGAATAGAAACAAATATGAAAAAAAACTTGATTAGATCCAAAACTAGAATAAAATGGAAATGATATCTTGTGCCTATGGGTTTGTATAATTACCATGAATATAGTTACAAGAAATCCCTCTCTTTGATTTTTTTCATAATCATAAGTAGATGTGGAATTGTAGGCAATCGTGGATGGAGACAAACATAAAAATAGGAGCAGATGTGGAATAGCATGGAGTCGTGGATGGAGACAAACATTAAAATAGGAGGGCATAAAACAAATCAAGGGAATGGAGTACTATCGAATCAAGAAATCGAGTAGTAGTATTTTCATAATCATAAATAGGAGGGGGTGATGGATAGAGACAAACATGAAATAATATGGCATGAACAAATTGGAGGAATGGAATAGTACCGAATCATGTATTCTAGTGAGTAGTAGTGAGTAGCATGTCTTAAAGTTCCAAGCTTGTGAATTTTATTATCTGGAAGAAGCTTTCCACCCGCATTTGAACTTATTGAAAAGATGCATAATGGAATAGTATCGAAGCAAGTGTTTGAGTGAGTAGCATATATTGAAGTTTCGAACTTGTAACTTTTTACTATCTTGAAGAAGCTTTCCACTTGTATTTGAATGGACACCTACATTTGTATGGACAACTATTAGTCAGTATATCAAACTTCTTGGAAAGCTGAAAAAATGAGGAACATAAAATAAAACTATTGTTATTTTTAAGCATAGTTCGAAAGATGGATCATCAACATGTCATGGAACCTTTCATTGAGCACAATGCACAACATAAACAACAATACTACACACGAGGATTTAAGAAAGCCTTCCCAGTTCTAGAAATTGCTAGAAATTGCTCATGAAGAAGATTTACACCTGATAAATGTTTGAGAGAATCATATGTTCAATATTTGGGATGTTTTTCAAATCATAGGATCTGTATTTATTGCAATTTTCAGTCCAGTAGCCATGATTTTCACATCCATTTTAGAGCTTATCATTTTTCATGTGGACCTTCGTGTGAGAAGGTAAGTAGAGAATAGATGCAGTAGAAGAATTAATTCATCTTATTGTCCTAGGCCAATTCTAAGGCATATGACAATATGTGGACAAATGGAATGTGCATGAGTTCCCCTTTGTAAGGGAATCCAGGAAGTGAAGGATACATGTCTTACATGCAAGAGGGGGCCCACTTGTTGCAAGATTCATATCCGGGTGGTAAATACTAAAAAAAATGCAAGCATCAATTTAACATAGTTCTGAAATAGGGTTCAAGAAACATGATGATGGGCATTGTCCTACAGGTAAATACTTAACCATAGATATCAAAAGTTTTCTCAATATCCAACAAATGTCTTCTATTTGGGTGCGCTTAATTGAGTCATCTTCGTTCATTCAATTTGGAAATATAGCAACCCTAGGTAGGGGAGATGAAAATGCATCATTTTGTCCATTTGTTGAAGTTTTGCATCCGCCAAGCGTGATGGTGACTGTAGGATATTATTCTTTGATGCATGAGATGTAATTATTGTCACTGAGCTATGTAGCTTTCATCAATAGAAATTTCAAACGAAATAGTCACTAAGGAAGAAACTACTTAAAAAATAATGCAAGTGTTTATTTAATTAGTTATGAAAGTTGTTCAAGAAACATGAAGATATTTCTAGTAATACTTGGTTTGATGGTTTGATCCAAGTTTGTAGAATGGAGCAACTAATCAAGAATCTGGAATTTGGGTTCCAATGAACTGAAATCCAAATAAAATTGGGGATATTGCTTCTTGAATACTACATCAGCTATCAAATATGCCATGGGGATCACATCACATTAATTTTCGACAAGTGTCTAGGAGATGTGGTGGTTCTTCTCTTGGACAACTCTTATCATCATTTGTTTCAGGCTCAAGCTAATAATGAGACCCTGGTGTTCAAATATAACTCCACACTTGAAAGTTGCCCACATTTCCTCTATGAATGGAGATGCATTCTTTGTGCATGTGGCAAGGGCACACTTCCAGGGTGCCCACATTTCCTCTATGGTTTGGGATGGTATGGATGCTATATTGGTTGTGCATGTAGCAATGGCAAAACCTCTATGTGATTCATTTTGACTTTTTTCAGCATCCTTTAACACAACCTTTTTCATAACCGTTATCTGACCTTTAATAGCCAAAAATTATGCCACCTTCTCCAAATATTTAATTTCTTTTTTCGTTGACTCTTACTCTATACTTAACATATTCTTTTTCACTATGGTTGTGCCTGGACTCTATGTAATTATATTGAATTCCTAAATTTCACCTTTACGCTGCTAAAATTTTGCATGTTAATTTAGTTTCTGAAGTTGTATTTTGGTATCACAGATTTTAGGCCTTCGTACAATGCATTGTTATAGTAGGTAAATTGATATTATAAAATTGATCTATTATTTGGTGATATTGAAGGTGAACAAAACAATTTGATGAATGTAATTATGAAAGAGGCATCAAGATATACACTTATGCTAGTTTTTATAGAAGTTGTTTAAAAAATGATTTCCAATTGAAGAAACAGTACAAAAATCGAATAAAAAAGCTATGGATCTCCTTTTGACAGTTACTTTTGTGGGCAACAAAATGGGGCACGTCCTCCACAACCTGCAAACAATTTTAGGAGAGAATTGCCAAAACAAATGCTTTCACTCATGTAGCTACTCATACAGTTGTTGTATGACTCATCAAAGTTGTTTAAAAGGGCCCTAATAGTGAAGAGTTCAACAAGGTAGTTGAAATGTTGTGAATGTGCAAGAAAAGTAATAGGGAATGGAGAAATGCCTATTGCATTTTACGTGCTTTCATGTTTCTCTATTTTTTCTATGGTATATTAGTAGAATTCATTTTTCAGTATCTGATTTTTTAGTATACTTGCATAGATAGGTTTCATATTGAGATTTATTTGCACAATCAATATTTTCTTTCGAAGGTCTTAGTAAAGGTACAACTGAATGGCTAGTCAGCTTCTATGATTCAACTTTAACAAAACCATGCACAAGTTTTCCCCTTCCCATATGCTTCATTCTATGATTCCATGTTGCAATCATGAGGGCTATGACTATGAAAGTGTACAACAACAAAAATAACAAACATAGAAGCAATTTAAATCCACAAATAAAACACATAGAAATTAATGATTTGGAACAACATGGTCTTTATTATTCAAAAGGGATGAAGTAAAACACATTACATTTACACACACAAGGTGATAAGTTGGCAATCACCATCTCTTCATTCCATTGTATAGCCATCAATCCAAATTTTCTTATTCATTTTGAGAATTATAATTTATACAAAACTTTTGGAATTTGAACCACTACAACTACTCCAACCTTCCAGCTATCAAACTTCCAAAAGTTGAATTAATTTCAACTACTATGGTTTAGACTACTAATAGATGAACCATATGAGGGTTTGATGACTAGGAGTCTTTATAAGTATGAATTGGAATTTGTGTGCCTTAGGGTTTAGACTGGTAATAGATGAATCATATGATGATTTGATGACTAGGAGTCTCTATAAGTATGAATTGGAATTTTTAGGTTGAATGCTAAACATCAATTTGAAATTGGCTTTGATAGCATCATGGATGATGCAAAGGAAATCATAACCAAAACATCCTACCAAAAAGGTTTGAGACAGACTATAGGCACTTCATTCTTTTTTTCTCTAATATTTCTCAACTTAGCTGGCTTCCTTTTTCTACAAAATGTTAAATTAACTTTGATTGAATTAGGTAGGAACAAAAACAATCTTTGAAACAGTTAAACCGTGGATAGATGATCTCCACCAATACGTTTTCTCTCTCCAAACCTTTTTGTATTCTAAATAAATAGGAATTAGAATTTACTTCAATATCAACAAACCATTTGCCAGTTCTTGCTCCTCTCTATATTTTAAATAAATAGGAGTTAGAATTTACTTCAACATCAACACACCCTTTTCCAATTCCTTATCCTTCTAGAGACTGTTCCCAATTCCTGCTCTTTCTAGAGATTGTTTCTTTGGCAATCTTCCAAAGGGTTCACAAATTGTCTCACACTGAGCAAGTCATTTTTGTTCAAAGTGAAATGCATCAATCTGATTATTTAGCTCAATTGAACTGCGTTTGACTCTCTTTTCTAATCAACATTTTCAACTTTGATACATCATCCCACCTTCCACCTGAAGCTTAGATATTTGAAAGCAACAAATAATGGCCATGATTTTTTGGGTCTATGCCTAATAGGTGGTTAATTGCATACTTTCCCAATTCAATGTTGCCATGTAGTTTGCAAGCACTAAATAATCACCCACAAATAGCATCATTCTTGAAAAACATATTTTCATCCCTGGTCTAGGAGATATTCATTAGCTCATTACAAATTTTCAACTAACCAATTCATGACACTCTTTTGGTTTTACTCTAGCATGATACATGCATCATTTTGTAGTGCACGGGGTGGAGGAGCTACTTCTAGCATCCCTAGATATTATAGAGTTCACATATTATCATCGAAACACAACACTACATGTGGTAGCTTACAACAATAACTTTATCATCATTAAGATAATTTTATTACCTTTTCCACTAATTCACTTCTACAGGATGGAAACATTCTCTTACACATAGTTGTAGCTAGCTAGATTTATATGGTTGTAGCTAACTGGATTTATAGCTTTTGCCTTTATCTTACTTGATAAGCAATTAGATCTTATGAGACAGTTAGTCTCATAAAATAAAACAAGGAAGAATTGTAGCGCATGAAAGTTTTTGGAATTATACCTTGGTCAATGTCCTAGTTAGACATCAATACATATGACAAAAATAAAATGTCTTATCAAAGTTTTCAATGACACACTTATATAAGGATTTTAGTCCTCATGAGTACTACCGCTGCTAGCCGTTCTTGTTTCAAATTAAATCCTATTGTACAAAATTGATAGATTATGAAATGTGTAATAATTATTATGCTGATCATGAAATGAGAAATAAGGATAACTAGTGGCTGAAATAATTTAGAATAAATTTAATTACTGGTATTTATTTATTTCTTTTTAATCTAAAACTATGTTATAGTCATAAATGAATAATGCTAATCTATGTTTGATAATCAATATATTGAAATTTCTCTAACTACTCTAGTTTATTCAAAATAATTGAGCATTTTCATGAGTTTCCCTCTCAATTGTGAAATGACTAGTTTGATTTATCAAGCCTACCATATGCATGGTATAAGCTTTGCGATTTGATAATCACGAGTCACTTGTCAATCACTTCGAGGGGAGAGGGAGTGTTTTCCTATCATTCTAAGGTATTGATGCAAGACAACAATCCCTATCATTATATATATAATATATTTAAATATTGATAAAGGAAGTATGATTTACTGTCTCTCCGCCCTAGGCTAGTGACATGGTCATATCAATGTTGTTGTTGGGGCACTAAAGTCTTTGTACTCCACGTCATCAAATTATCTATTTAAAACATTCCATCCTTTGTGATAGGAGGGCCTTTTATTTTATCTTGGCTGTTTGTTTTGTAGTGACTTACTATTAATTATTTGAAAAGAGACCGTGCTTTACAAGTCTTTTAATAGCATGTTTTCGTTAATTTTTATACACTATTAATTCCTTTACTTTTAATGCATTGTTATATGATATCTGACCATCTTATCACCATTCCCATGCGAAAGACAATGAAATCCCATGAATCTAACCCAAATAATTTTTAAAGGATCACTTTATGGATAGTGATAAGTCGAAGTTTAAAATATGTTTTAAGATTATATAAACATATTTTTTTAAGTTGGTGGAGGTTTTCTCCGGGAAAAAAGTGCTAGCATGTGTTGTTTATTTATCATTAGGGCAATTAGATCAATACTAATTATTGTTATTGTTTATAATGTTTAAAAGAAATTATCAATATATATGTTAAAATAAAAAATAAGATCTGAGTTATAAACAACTCGTTAGGCTTTGACAATAAGAAGAAGAAATCGGATTGTTGTTTAGCTCAAAGGAATAAATAGAAAACTAGGAAACCAAGACATGTTGAAATTTGAGTGAAAGGAGATTTGTTAGAAAAATATGAAACATGTTTATGATTTTACTCAAATTCTTGAAATGCGAGATTTCTTATTCTTTTGGTCAAGACTAGAATTTTATGGTTAATTTCCTTAATTTGTAAACACATTACATCAAATTGAAACAAGATATCAAGGTATTTTTCTCTTCTTTCCACCAGGGGCTTGCTTTTCATATACTTTCAATTTTCCAATATGTATTAATGGTTTTAAAATAACTTGTGTTCTTGTTCTGAAAAGTCCCTATATCTGGAACCGAGGGGAAAATGCTTCATAAAGCTCCCCATTAGGGTGAACTATTTCTCTGATCTTGCTTTAGTTTCTAATAGTTCAATCTTAGACTGATTGTTATTATGAGAAATTGGTACACTCGTTTGTACACAACAAAAATAACGTGAAGTGAGTAAGAAACATGTACAAATGATACATTTTCTGCTATAAACATTGTGAAAAGAAAAATCAAATGGTTTTCCCAAGGTTGACATAAAAAATCAACCCTCGTGGGTGTTCCAAAGACAATTATTCACTACCTCATGAATTTTTCCTCGATTGTCATGAGGGTCACTAGAAGCACAATCTGCAATTCAGGACACAAAATTGCTTGAAAAAACTCAAACTCTTGACATGATGGGCTGACCATTCAAGCCTTTAGCCCCAAGAAGCCTTAATGGCAAGATGATGGTAGCTATCATCTCATTATGAGGAAAACATCCTCATTGATGAGCCAAATGAGGGAAGGATTGTTCAACAAATTTCAATAAATGCAAGAGCATGGAAAGAAAAAAACAGGAAGTTGTTCGTTTTTATGCTGCCAAAAATGCTCCAAAGCAAACTAGCATACCATTGTGAGGAGAATTCCACCATTTGAGAGCGTTTACTTTGATTCTTTGAGATTGCAAGAGCTTACAAAAGGGATTGAAAATGGGAAATCATTATTGAGAACTATTGAGCACCATTTCTCAATCAATTCTCTTCAATTATATTTTTATTCATATGTAACTCTTCCACTACCAACAATAAAAAAAAGGATCATTTTCCTTGTCCTTTGATGATTTATTTTGCTTCACAAGCTTGTTTCATGTTTGTTTAGTTTGGTTTTTTTAATGCATTGTTCCAATTAATTCAATGCTTTGTTAGTCCACATTTAACCACTAATATTGCTCATTGTTTGTATATTTCCTTGTAGGAAGCAACTAACTACAAGGAAGGTGGATTTGGGACTCATATGCTACCAAACTTGCTTTCCTTTTTCAATGTAATTGGTCATTTTGCAGGTCTTTGCTCATTGTGTTACATTTGGCTTGAATCACATTTTTATTCTGAACCTTTGCAGATATCCATTAGACTAGTGCGTAGCCTAAGAGCATCCATTTTCATTTTTCCAGGCATATCTTGTGGATATTTGTAGAGACAGTCACACAAGTCTCACGATAGTGAAAAATATAACCCGTGTGACACAAAGAGAACCAAACATTTCATTGTAATTTCCTCCTCTTTAGTGGTTTGGTGGCATTTAGTGACTTTCCCACACTTGTGCAATTTTATATAGTTTAGAGAAGCTTTCATTTTTCTTTATTAACCATCATAAGTAGAGTAATTTTCTTATCTTTTACTTTAAAACTTTGTATGTTGGGACTAGGAGTACTGTGATTAAGAATGAGAGTAGGACCTCCCTCCCTTGTACCCTTGTGGTGAACTTATGGGGGGATTCAATATGGTTCTAAATTACTACCTACCATATTCCTTTTAAATGGAACATTACACATAGATTCACTAGTAAAGAAGTAAGTGGCCTTAATCGACACATTTTTTTTACTTTCTTTTCTTCAATGAATTCATTTCACACATATATTATCTAGATCAGAAGTAAGTGCCCCTAGTCCACACATATTTTTTGCTCATTTTGCTAATTAATTTCATTTACTTTGGGACTAGGATTTGGTGTTAGTAAAGAAAGAGCGTAGGACCTCCCTCCCTTGTACCCTTGTGGAAAACCTGTGGGGGGATCCAAAACGTTTCTTGAAGCACTAATTTTCCATCTCCCTGTATGCTCACATAGCATAATTACGAAAATTAAGTGGCCCATCATCCACACATATTTTATTTTCTTGCAAGGAACAATATAACATAGTGTAACTAGGGAATTGTGAAGCGTAATCATGTATCTACATCATTGTAATTCACACACTGTATGTTCACTATTTCACTTGCACACACCATTTTCCCACACACTAAATTCAGTTAAACTTTGTGTAGAGGGTATGCTATTTCCTAATATTTATACTTAGTTTAATTTTAATTTACATTTTGGAACACCATAAGAAAAGAAAAAACTCGATGAAAACTACCTTAACCTGAACACACTAAATTACCCATAGAGGCCACAAAATAATTTATAGTTTAGGTTAGGACTATGGGGATAGGTAACACCTAAGTTGTCGTGGTTTTTTTTCATCTTATAACATAGAAGTAGTCGATTTAGGGAACTTAAAATGCTACATCATCTAGTGAAATACCAGGTAATGAGTTGACACCCATGAAGTTGAAACACTTATATGACAAATTCACGTATTCACACATTCCCACTGGACGTAGGTAAATTATTCTCTAAATATTAGGGCATATTTCCCTATAGGTCGTGGGTACATGAGCACTTACACTTGGAGGAGATTTCAGTCAGGATACTAGAAGTATTTCCAACTTTTTTGGGACATAGCCCTAGTACCTCTCATTATAAACCTCCTCATATCTTGGTTGGTTTTTGTCTATTGGAAGAATCAAGAGTACTTTCAGGATGTGGCCCTGGTACCCTAGTATAAAATCTTCACAAGTCCCAATTACTATTTGAGTGGATGGACATTAGGTACTTTTAGGATGTTTTATCAATGCAAAACTTCAAAAACCTTTTTGTTGATTGTTTCACAAATTAATAAGTTAAACGGGAAATTAACCATTTATTTTTTTCTTTGGCTTATGTATCTCATTCATTTTTCTTTGCTAAAAAGTACCCCATCACCATATATTTCCACACACATATTAGAGAACTATAAGGGAAGCAAGGGTTACCCGTTTCTATAGGAACCTTCAAGATCTCCCCCCATTTCTAGGAGGCGTGCTCGGTCTCTCACCATTTGTTCATAGGAGACAACATACATATACCTTGTTTGGCACAACCATTCTTGGTGAAAATTTGATAGGATCTACTTCCTCTCAAGGTACCCCTTTCACCATCCCTCATGGGAGACCCAACACTACCCGAGAAGCTAACCCTACCAACACTTCCCTACAAGGGACTACTTTTAACACCCTGTTAAGGTCATTCTATGATGGAAAAGATCAATAGGATCCCATTTCTAGCATCACCAAATCTCCCAGATCTTATGAAACTTACAAATGATTTCTTAAAATTGGAAACTAGGGCCAAACTCCATATGGGTCATATTATTTATGACAGCTGATATTGTTCTTAGATTCCTTTCTCTGAGAGGTGTAGGATTGATCTAAATATCATCTAACTATGACATGTACAAATGAACTTATGAATTTATTTTGATTATGGTCAAATTGTGAATTTTGACGAACAAACTTATGTACGCTCAGAAGCCCAACAGTCACATCTATTCATCCTCAACGTTGACTTAGCCTCATTCGCACACACTCATGTTCACACATCCCTCTCTCTCTCCACACATCCGAAATTTCAGAAGAGTGAAATTCTAGGAGGCTGAAATTTCAAGAGAGTGAAATTTCAGGAGGTCGAAATTTAAGAAAGCCGAAATTTTAGGAGAGAGAAATTTCACAAGGCTAAACATTCAAGAGAGTGAAATTTTAGGGGGCTGAATTTTCAGGAGACCAAATTTCTGTACAGTTTGACCTAGTGTTGGCTAACATGTGTTGACCTCCTTTGACTATTTTTTGTGAGGGCTATCTCTATTTTGGCATGCCACATTAATGGGAATAAAAATTGAGGCTAAACATTGACAGTTGAGCAGCGTTGACTCCAGCTAGGGTTGATCGCAGGTGGGTTGTTTGACCAAACTTTAACTGCGATGAATTTGACTATTTTGAATGTTTCTTTATCTTATTGTTTGGAGGCCGAAGTTGACTGAAGTTGACCAATTTTCTGAGGGTCAAATCTACTATATTGACCAGCGTTGACTTTTCTGGTTAGGGATCTTTTTCTGCTATTATAAATTATCAAATTTGTAAATTGTATTATCTCTCTCTATTGAACTATTGAAGACTAAAAGAATATTTAATCAAGGGTTTCCCCACATTGGGGTTTGTCCCTGGCTGGTGCCACATCTTGTGTCCTCTTGTCTTGGCTTATCTTCTACTATTTTTGTTCTATTTTTGTTTTACTATCATGTTGATGTGATTACTAATATGAATATTGATATTGGGCTAATAAATAAATTTAATTAAAATTTATCTAAAGTATAGAACATACCGTTGTTGTGTAAAATTAACATGGTATCAGAGCTGAGGTGAAGACAAAGCCTAAGCAAGAGTGAAAGAGAAATCACCAAAGGTAGTTGGACAAGGAAAAAAGGTTCGATGGGTTCCTCATCCTACTTCCTAGATGAAGACAAGCTCCATGATAAATCTGACTATCATGGATGGAAGATGTCTCTTGATTTGACCTTGGAAGAAAAGGAAGTGATGGACTATGTGCACTGTAAAATCCTTGAACCTCCTTTAAATGCACTGGCTATTGTGAATACCAAGTATAATAGGGCAGAAGTCAAATCAAAGAAGGTTACTAGGGATTCCATTGAGAACTGTTTGGTGGCCTACATCTCTGAATTGAAGACCTCCAAGGAGGTCTATGACAGGTTGGTTGGCATGTTCAACGTTAGTAATGCTAACCAAATTATATTTATCAACAATAAGTTGAAGGATATTAAGAAGGGAAAGGAAAAGGATATTCAATCCTATTTCTTTAGGATTACTGAGATCAAGAATGATCTACCTCGGTTGGAGAAGTCATTCCTGACAGGGAATTTACTCTCACCACCCTTGGAGGAAACCCACCTGAGTGGTGTGTATTTAGAACCACCGTCCTCAATAATGATCGAATTCCAGGGTTTGAAGAAATGATGTCGAGATGCATTTAAGAATAAACAAGAACCTTGGAGAAATAAGTGCCTTCTATTAGAAGTATCCCTGCTTCATTCTCTGCTCATGCCAAAAGGAGAAATAATGCAGGGTCTAAAGGTCATTTCCATGGAAATCTTGGATCTAAGGGAGGAAGGAAGGGCAGGTGCTTTGTTTGCAATAAGTTTGGAGACTATGCAAGGGAGTGTCCAAATAGAAGGGACACATCACATCATGATGATCAGAATCATTCTAGGGGAAAATTCAACAACAACGATCAAAGGACTGCTAGGTCCAATGGCAAAGGGAAAAGGAATGTGGGACATCAAGGAAATGGTTGACCCTCCAAGAAATTAGGGAACTCTAGGTATGAAGAATCAAATGTTGTTAACAATAAGAAAAAATAGTACTATCTTATAACAACCCTCTCCATTGCCTCTCCTTCAGACACTTTGGGAAATTGGTTGATTGATAGTGGTGCCTCAAGGCACATCACTGGACAAGGAATCCCTCTCTAATATGATAGAAATGGAGACAAACTTGGAGATCATCCTTGGAGACGATGCCACTTATCCCATGAAGGGATTAGGGAATCTTACCCTTCAATTTAATAAAGGTAACACTATTCATTTGCAATAAGTACTATATGTACTTGATCTTAAGAGGAACCTAGTGTCCATTTCAGCCATGGATGATAAACGATTTATGGCGGAATTCATTGATGGAAAGGTACATGTTTTGAAAAGAAATTTTAAAGATTATTTTACTCTTGGGTTCAAGTTTTACAATTTGTATCAAGTCAGAGGAAGTCCATTGGGATCCCTATCTTGTGACACATCTCTACAATCTGAACTAAGGCACTCGAGGCTTTCCCATCTTCATTATAAGGCCCTATCTGATGTGAGCCAAATGGTGATAGGTATGTCAGAGTTCAAATTAGAGCATGAAGGTGTATGTCTGAGATGTGCCGAAGGAAAAATTACAAGGGAACTATTCCCCTCAAGTAATAGCAAGGCCACACATATATTGCAATTGATCCACTCCAACATATCTAGTATGATGTCTATAAACTCTTTGGGAGGATACTTATATTATGTAACCTTTACAGATGATTATTATCACAATACCTAGATCTACATCTCAAAGAAGAAGGATGAAGTATTCACCTGGCTCTGACACTTCAAATCCTTGATCGAAAAATAGTCCAAAAAGAAAATCAAGATATTGAGTAATGATAATGGGACCGAGTACGAATCTAATGAATTCCAAGATTATTGCATAGAAGCTCACATTAAGAGGGAGACTAGAACACCATAGGCTCCTAAGAAGAATGTTGTGGCTGAAAGGAAGAATCGCTCAATTGTAGAAGCAATGTGTACCATTTTTCATGATCAAGGCCTTTCGAAGTCCCTATGGGCTAAATCTGCAAAAACCGCCATGAATGTTCAAAACCAATGCCCTCATGAAGCATATAGTGAAAATTCTAAGGTATATTTAATTTATGTGGAGGATCAAAAGGATGTTGAGATAAGTCATGATGTCACCTTCAATGATGATATGGCCCTCAAGAAGATCAACAACCCTCCTATTCTAAGGAAGGACAAAGAACATGACACTAGAAATCAGGGTGTAAAAGAAGACGAAATAATGCCTGATGCTGATGAACCTATGGATCCTATTGATCCTCCTCCTCTAAAAGGAGATCCTCATGGATTAGGGAGACTCTCGAAGATGTCAAGAGACACATTGCACGAAGGGGGAATTTTCATGAAAGCAAGAAGTTGAACAAGTATCAAGGATATTTGACCACCATGAGCACTATCATTCAAAATGAGACTTCATCATTCAAAGAAACAGTGAAGAATCAAGTATGGAAGGATGATATGAATGAAGAATATGAGTCAATTTTGAATAATGTTGTCTAGGATGTGGTCCCTAGATCCCAGGACAAATTGGTTGTCACCTATAAGTGGCTCTACAAAATCAAGCTTAGAGATGATGGAAGTGCAAATCCTCTCATTCACACATATAAGAGGAAGTTGGCTTCTGAATTTGAGATGAAGGACCTAGGATTGATGCACTATTTCCTAGGGTTACTAGTCTAGCAAAAGCAAGGTGAAATTTTTCTCTCTCAAGGAAAATATGTTGTGAAGATATTGTAAAGATTTGGGATGGTGGACTGCAAGCCTATGACTACTATGATGGGACATAACTTTAAGAAGTTATGTGGTAGTGTTGTTGGACCTGAATTTGGAAATTCTTCTGAGTATCATTAAATAATAGGAGCACTGATGTTGTTGGTGAACTCCCATCCAAGCATATATTTTTCAGTTAACCCATTGAGCCAATATATGGTTGAGCCTCATCATATACATTGGATTGGTGCCAAGAATATTCTGAGATATCTCGGGGCACAATCACTCATGGATTGAGATACACTATCGGAGATGTGAGGCTACATGGTTATTTTGATGGTGACTAGGATGGTAGTGTGGTGGATTCCAATATCACTTCTTGATGATGTTTTTCCTTGGGTTCTACATCGATATCCTGGATGAGCTGGAAGCAAAAATCAGTTGCCTTGAGCACCATTGAGGCCTAATACATAGATTGTTATTATGGCTTCCTATGAAGTTTTATGATTGAGGAAGCTCTTCATTGATCTATTTGGACATGTGCTAGATACCACCGTGATCTTCTGTGATAACATAGTGGGATCCGATTGTCAAAGAATCACATGTTTCATGATTTCTTAAAGCATATAGATATCAGGTACCACTTTATTTGAGATATGGTACAATGAGGAGAAATAAGGCTCCATCACATTAGGACTAATGAGCAGGTCACTGATATTGTGGCAAAGCCCCTGTGGAATGTCAAGTTCTTGGCCTTCCGAGAATGACTTGGATTCATGGAGATAGCCTCTTATGAGGGTCCTGTATGAGATGGATAATGAGCTCTGGGAACTCCAGGGGCCTTCGGGTACTTCTTCAAGTGATGAGAAACCGTAGGGTGAGTGTTTCATCCTTCTCCTAGTGGTTTCTATGTGCAGGGTGAGTGGTTCAGCCTTCCCTTGCGACACCCCTTTGCGAGATGTAAGCAGGATGAGTGGTTCACCCTTCTCCTACTGAGACATCCTACCCATGCTGTTTGGGACTGATGGAAAGTACCTCTCATATGGCCAATGGGTAAGGAAATAAGGATAGTGACCATAGTACTATTGATGGACGCATCATGCACTATTGTACTCCCTATGCTAGGATGATCAATATTGATATGGGATCAATTGGAAATGACTTCGGGTCAATAATGGTGGTATGAGACACTCTCTTTTGATTGGAATCGAATTCAAGTTACTAAGAGTGGTATCACACACTCCCCTTTGATTGGGACTAACTTCAGGTTAGTAGAGATTGGTATGATACATTCTCAACCACTTCTCCTTCTTCATAGCTCAGCAGAGAAGAGTAGTGCATTGATGGAAGAGATAGTACATATTGATAGATGGATTAGCAGATGCAATTCTCCCTAGTTGAGAGCGAGTGTTAAAATTGGAAACTAGGGAAAAACTCTACATGGGTAATATTATTTATGACAACTAATATTTTTCTTGTTTTCCCTTCTCCGAGAGGTGTAGGATTGATCTAGATATCATCTGATTCTGACATGTACAAATGAAGTTATGAATTTATTTTTATTATGGTCAAATTGTCAAGGTCAGCAAGCAAACATATGTAGGCTGAGAAGCCCAACAGTCATATCTATGCATTCTCTTTGTTTCATATAAATAGAAGGTGAATTAGCCTCATTTGGACACACTCAACTTCACACTTCCCTCTCTCTCTCTCTCCCCACACGTCCAAAATTTCAGCAAAGTGAAATTTCAAGATGCCGATATTTCAGGAGACTGAAATTTCAAGAGACCGAAATTTGAGGAGGCCAAAATTTTAGGACAACAAAATTTTAGGAGGCTAAAATCTCTGGGGGCTGAAATTTCAAGAGACCGAATTTCTAGACAATCTGACCAAGCATTGACTAGCATGTGTTGACCTCCTTTGACTAAATTTTAGGGAGGGATATCTTTGTTTCAGAAGGCTGCATTTCTGGGCATAGAAATTGAGGCTAAACATTAACATTTGACCAATGTTGGCTGCAACTAGGGCTGACCGCAAGTGGGTTGTTTGACCAAACTTTGGCTGGGATGAATTTGACTATTTTGAGAATTATTTTATCTTGCTATTTGGAGGAAGAAGTTAACCTAAATTTGACCGATTTGCTAAGGGTCAAATCTTCCCCGTTGACCAACGTTGACTTTTCTAGTTAGGGCTCTTTTGTTGTTGTTATCAATCATCAGATTTGTAAATTGTACAATCTCTCTCTGTTGAACTATAGAAGACTAAAATAATATTTGATCAAAGGTTTCCCCAGATTAGGGTTTGTACCTAGCTGGTGCCACATCTTGTGTCCTGTTGTCTTGACTTGTCTTCTACTATTTATGTTTATGTTCTGTTTTCATTATACTATCATGTTGATTTGATTGCTAATCTAAATATTAATACTGAGATAGTAAAGAAATGAAATAAATTTTTTCTAAAGCATAGAACATACCTTTGTTTCCTAAAATTAACATGATCCCATTCCACATAATCAACTATGGCCCCTTATGCCAACCGAGTTACCTTTGATATCCCTAAATTCAAAGGAAAATAGGGGGGAGAACTAGTGAACCTTATTAGGACCTTCCATTTATGGTGTTGATCCAAAAATATCATTGAGGACTCAATTTTTATGATACTATGTCAAAAAACCCTCACCAGTCCTACAATGAAATGATATGTAAGAGAGATTGTAAGTTCCCATCAAACATTTAGGTTTTTAGCCAGATATTTCCTCACCTTCTTCCAACTCCCAATTTTTCATGACACAGGGATGGAACTATTGACCCACTTTCGAAAAACTACCTCCACCCATGTTTTAGACCATGTTCATGAATGGCAGAACTATCGTAGTCTGTACAAAGTGGACATAAAAACACCCCTTATTCTAGATTTTTTTTTTGAAATATCTTTTTCCTGCAATGGAAAAATACATTGCCACAACTATGTCACAGATAGAAGAAGAGGTTGTCAATAAAGATAAATAATTTTAGCTTATTTACACAAAATCAAGGTACCTTTACTCAGTTATAAAAGAGGCTCCTTGCTTACAGTCTGTTTTTCAATATAAACTAGGAGCATCAAATGTTATGGATATTTTAATCAAGACCATCATCCAAAATGAATAAGGGAATAACTTCCAATATCCTAGAAATACGTATGGTACTCAACCCCATTTTTAAGAGGGCCGTCCAGTAGATCAACACCATCAAATGTCGTATACTACCCAAACCAATATGTACCTCCTCAAAACCTCCCATGCAAAGGAATCAAAACCCAACATGTGCTTCAAAAATAGTTTCAACCTCACATCCTACCTATGCAAACCATGGCTAAGTGAATCTGTATTTTCCTTTCCCAACACCACAAAAAAACACAGGGTTAATTTTTTCAACCTTTATTGCCTAAAAAACAACAACCATTTGAATAACTCATCATTTCAAACCCACTTAATACCAGCAAAAAAAAGGTTTAGAATAAACCAAAAGGAGACCAAGGATAAGGGATTACCAATAACAAAAACAACAATCAAGGACACTGATAGGGGGGGAATCCCCCTAATATAAAACAAAACCAAAACTAGGGTATAAATAGCCCCCAAAAGTAAAATGAGAATTCGGGTATCAAGACTAACCATTCTTGCACTATTTGCAGAGAGTATTGGAACTACGCCCATAATTTCCATCAACTTCTAGAGTTGAAACACATGAGAGAAGCTAGGGGGAAAGGGGAGAAATATAACAGTCTATAGTGATGCAAAATATGTTTTCCCACCTAGGAGTGGTAGCTACTTAACACATGGTTGGCCCTCATAAATATCCAAACCGATAAGGGGGAAGTTATAATGACATCACTAGTCCTAACATTTATATCAAAGGAACAAATGTCCTGCTCCAAACCTGTATTCCTAATTATGGAACCCCTCTAGAGCCCAATCCTTCAACAATAGCCATCACCAATACAACCATGCCATCTTTGACTATATAATTACCCCCCATTGGATCCGTTCCTAATATGATTAAGGGACCACTACATCATACATAAGATAATTCAAAGGTGGCTTATAGTTATAGTATCATTGATGACCTTGTGAATCTCCATCATCGATGTTTGTTATAGGACATTTTGTCACATCCAATCAGTGAGACTCCTAATGGGATTATTCAACATCCTATTCCCCCTTGTCACGATATTTGACAAATCCTTATGCATGTACCTTTCATTTCCTAGAGTTTGAGCCCTAAACTTCTTCATTTGAGCTAATCTTGAGGACCAATGCTCCATGTAGGCCTACTGGGGAGCATATACCATCAGGTTGTTCCACTATGGCCTGCATTAGTCACTAGCAGGTTGCTCCCCTTTGCACCTATCTTGGTTCTAGAAATCCAGGAGAATGATTGGGATTCTGGAAGCTTCCTCTTCTAGGAGTTTCTAGAAGTTGTTTCAACTACTTACCTTGGATTAAACATTGTTATCATATATTTCCCTACATTGGATTTTTCACCACTTATCATTTGATCCTATCCCTCCATCAAAGGTGGACCTCTTATCCTATATTGGAAATTATATAACAACTCCCAACTTACCTTAATTTTGTATATATTTCTAACCTTCTATGTGGTTTGGGGTTGGCATTTAGAGAGTTATTATTCTCTTATGATTTTGTAGTGAGTGGTCACCATCTCATGCTTTTAGGGTGATTAGAGGTGCATATTGTGACAAGGAAAGGACAAGTCAACAACTTTGAGGATCTCTTTTACAAGATCAACTACTAGTTATGGTTGTAATCTCCTTCCATTTATAGTAATGCAAATAATTCATTTCTTCCTATATGTGATGTCATTCTTTCACCTATTTCAATACCATGTTGATCTATTGAATGAAGTACTTAGATGATATTGCATAGATGTCATAGTTTCATGGCTTATGTTATCTAACTGTGCAGGTTCTAAGTTTGGCTATCAGAGTTGGGATTGGAGATTCCGAGCTAAAGAAGGAGCGAAGTGTGTAAAGGATTCTAGGTAGACCTCACTCCGTCATCTATTTAATTTAAGGAAAAAAATTGTGTTCCTTGTCTCTTTGTTGTTTTAGGTTAGCCACTGACCTAGGGGAGATAATGTTGTCTGCACGCATAAATCCTGTATAAAAAATTGGAGACTCTATTGGGGAACAAAGAATTCCCTTGGTGGTATCCTTGTCCATTGTGTTTGATTATCTCCTTGACACACCTTTGTTGGATCATCTAGCTAAGAATAGACCTTGGAAGTGATTTCATTCAGCCTTTTAAAAAAATTTCATGCTAGGAACCTCTTTCCTAGGCCCAACACACCAATTGTGCCCTTAACAGAGCGTTGCACCTTACCCTAGACCACTCTACACTAGCACTACAATTCACTCGTGCCTCTTGTGCACTAGCTTTGGCCGCTATTTTTACATGAATTTTTCCTTGGTTATTGAGCCTATTTCTGGTCAACCTACTTCTAGCTAAACATCCCTGAGTCTTCAATGTATTGTGGTCAGCTCCAATTTGTTTTCATTTGTGTTGTTTTTCATTCATATGAATTAGTTTTGATTTTTCTTTGTTCTTATCACTTGGTTGCTTTCAAATAGATTTCATTTGATTGTTGATCTCTTAGATGAATTTTTGTTTTATTCCTTCTTTTCAAATGTGTAATTGAATCATTAATTGAACACTTGCATCTTAGTTTTATCCATTTCAAAATTAAGTGTGGTGAAAAGAAAAAATTTGCATCAAAACTTAGGGTTTTGCATGTGCATTAGCATAGGAATAGTTGCATCTGAAAGGAAATTGTTCCTTGCATCTTGTTCTCTATATATTGTGTACTATATATTGATTATTTCTTTCCTTCTTTAGCTAGATTTTCATTGAAAGAGAAAGGATTTCTATTTTATCATATATATTTTCATTTTAGGATATTCAGGGGACATTCAGGGTGAGCCATCATATTCAAATCATAATAAAAGATAAACAATAAATTTTATTGAATCAACCTAAGGAGCATTTGTAACATTAACACAAACATTTAGAGGTATAGGATAAATATGTTTTCTGGTGTTGTTAAATGTAAGAGTTGTCATTGTTTTCCAACATTGCATCCCAGTGGTGAAATATCATTCTACATATGTAAGTCTATAATACCGTACTCCACGTTCCTTCGGGTATATTGGTGGCACTCCACGCATCAAAAGTATATGGGAATTCTCTCATCAAACGGTTACGGAATACACTCCCATGTACCATTGCATATATTGTGGGAGTCTCCAATAGGTTGTTATCAATCCATAGGTAACCAACTCTATCGCCTTGTATACTATGATACACTGAACACAACATTCATCGAGATTGGATGTCATACGTTAAGTCCTTGGTTCGCCAAGGTGTATATTATAGTTCATGGTTACATGGTAATCAGTTATGCCTAGAGTACCCTATTTCTTATTTATTTCCTTTTGTGTTAATAAAATTTATTTCCCAACATGGAAGAACAAAATCCCCCTCCCTCTCGTTCACGTAGAATGGGAAATAAGCCTCCACTTCCTCCATAGGATACTCCTAATTGTCCTCCTAGACATAGTAAAATGCAAACAACCAAATTAGGAACATCGGGAAAAACTTCTGGCCATCCACCCAATATTGATAAGCCATAATCATCTATCCTTTTGAGTTTTGAACCAAAGATCATATTTTTTCCTGTTGGTGATACTGACACAATTGAAAAAAAAATCCTTGAAACTTTGCTACCTGAGGTCATTCAATATGACCTTCATGAGTCAGAAACATTGTTTCTTGAGGTTATTTGTTGGGTCCCTATAATACTAGTGACTACCCCATTACTATTGTAGTTATACCCCTTATTAATATTGTTGTGCCCCTATTGTCCCCATATTGTTATTACTGTGCCCCATAGAATCCCTGTATTGTTATTTTTGTGGCTTATATTATTATTGTTAGGTCGGCTGGGTTATATTGTGACTCCTTAGACTCCTATATATAGAAAGGAGGTTTTGTCATTTGAATCATCCAAGAGTTTTTCATTTATGTAATGTAAAGGAGGTTGTCCCCTCGAAGAGGCTGAATTCTAAGGCGTTGATCTATCTTTTCTATCTTTTCTTGAGCTGGTTTCATAACAGCAACCCTGTTTTGTTGAGGAGTGTAAGGTGTTGTGAACTTCTACTATATTCCATGTTCTTTGTAGTATTTGATGAAGTCACCCTTCTTGAATTCTCCACCTTGGTATGAGCAAAGAATTTTGATGAAATTTCTTGTTTGCTTCTCAATCATACTTCTGAATGCTTAACGTATTCAAAAGCATGACTCTTCTACCTGAGGAAATACACCCAGGTGAACCTTGTACATTCATCAACAAAAATAAGAAAATAGTAGGCCCCTCCTAATGACCTTTTTTGCATTGGCCCACATAGATTAGTGTGTACAAGTTCAAGTATATCCCTCTTCTTCCTAGAAATAGTAGCAGGGAATTCATATCTATGTAATTTACCAAGGGCACATGCTTCATAGTCAAAATGCATAGGCTTTAAAACAGGAATACCATTCACCATACCTTTTTTCTGGAGAAGTAGTAGGTCACTGAAGTTTATATGTCCAAATATCTGATGCCAAAGATTCTCTACAGACATGGCTGATGATGCCAACGCTTGATGTGATGTACTTCTGACATCTAGTTTATACAATCCTCCTACACGTACACCTAATGCAATGGACTTCATCTGATCCAACATGTATTTAGTCACAATAAGATTTAAAGAACTCTACCTTAAGATCTTGATCTGCTATTCTAGATATAGAAATTAGGTTCTTTTTTATCCCTGGTATATACATAACATCATGAATATGACTAATGTTTCCATAAGGTAGTATGACAGGGACATCACCATATCCCTTGATTTCATACCTTGTATCGTCTCCAAGGTAGACCTTCGTACTTGTGTTGGATTCTCTGAAATTTTTAAACCATTGCCTCTTACTTGTCATATGGGAGGAGGCTCCTAAGTCCACGAACCAGATTTATGCTTAATCCTCCTTAATTGACAGCACAGAATTAGATACGAATAATTTGATATTCGAATTATGATCTACATCAACTAGATGGCCTGCATGCTTCTTGTGTCTCTGCTGACCTTCATCAAACTTCTTCTTCCGACAATGTTTATCCATATGACCAAATTTACTGCAATAAAAACATTTTGGTCCTGAATCACTTCTGTTTGGAGACATATCTTAAGATGGAGGTGGCTTTATTTGCGGGGTTCCTCTGCTTTTGTGCACTGCATTGTATTTCCTATAAAGGGCTTCTTATTTTCCATTAGGGCAAGATCTGAGCTCTGGGTTTCAGGGTCACCCGCCTTTTCTCCTCCTGCATTAGGATCCCTGTCAATACTTCAAACTTGGGGACTTTTCTCTCACATTCAACACAGTGATGAACATCTAATAGTCGTCGGTCATACCATTCATGGTAATCATGACCAAATCAATGTCTGATACTGTTTCACCAATATTGCCTAGCTTAGTCTTAAGCTCCTTGATACGAAAGATGAATGCTGCTACTGATTCATTCTCCTCCATTTTAATGGAGAGGATTTTTCTCTTTAGAAACAGTAGGCAATTTGTGTTCTTGATCTCGTACAAGTCTTTGAGAGTTGTCTAGATGTGTGTTGCAGCTTTATAATCTCGAATATGAGGAATAATGCAATATTTCACAGACAATGTTAGCAACACCTTTACCTTGTTCTCCCTCTTTTCCTAGTCTTGGATTGTTGTTGTCGTTCCACCTGTAGCTAGGGTCGGCTTCAACTCATCACTGTTTGTGATCATCCATGCATTTTGCCCCTCCAATGGGGTCTGCAACCTAAATTTCCAATTGGAGTAATTGGAACCATCGAGCTTATTTCTCTCGTTCAAATAGGCCTCTGCCATCTGGTTGTTCATCTTGACACAAAAAAATGACCTCCAACAAACCAGATCTATCCCAGATCTGAAGGGAAATCTCAAAACACAAGGTTGAGATTAAATTTAAAAAAACATGCCCCAATTGAATTTAAAAAACTGAGAGCCCCCCTTTTTTCTTTAAAACAACAAAAAAAAAAAAAATCTTAAAAAAAAATCTCTTCCCTTTTAAAATGTATGCAACAATTCTATCCCAAAACATTTTTTTTTAAATGTTACAATCAACGGATTGGAGAGGAGATATTGTTCCACCTTCTTCAATTTGGCAATACGCCCTCATATTTGTCTCATCGCACCCACGAAAAAAAAAAAAAACATTGATCCCCAATGAAAAAAATAGTGAGGGCCTTACACTGTTTTTGGCCTCCAACACCGGCGTTATCGAATACCACCATTTTTCGGCCTCTACTTTTGTGAGTAGGGTAGGCGATTTGTGGTTTCGTTTCCTCTACTTGGAGAAACACCCTCGGCCTCCACCTATCGACAACACCCTTGGCCTTACAATCCTCCACTTGGAGCCACACCCTCGGCCTCCACCGATCGACAACACCCTTTGTTTTCACCTTCGATCTCCACACCAGTTAGGCGTGCACGCAGCTCTTGCCTTCATGCTGAGATCTAGGGTTTGTATTTGTAAATGGCCACCCTTGGCCTTTCCATGCAGTTCTGGGCCTCTCAACAGATCCTCTCAACATATCTCATTTCATAGACCATCGCTCTATTTTCCCTCAGATCCACCATCTCTCTCTTCGCTCTCAGATCCGTGATTTTCGGGAGCAATGGACATATTTGGTGTAAGGAAAGCATCAATCATTGCTCTTCTCCCCTTCAAATCCATGATGGTCAGTGCTCTCTTTCCTTCATAAAGAGCGATGATCACCATGAATTAAATTAAAAAAATGTGTTGCTTCTCTGCCTTCACACCATGCCATCTTTCTTCACACCAACTCCTCACTCAGGGATTCACAAGCCCTCTCAAACCTGCAGCTCTGATACCATGTTAAAAAACTGAAGAATCAACTTTATTGACAAATTGGACAGCTCACAAGTGAGGAGCTCCACCTGGAGACTGCCTTTGGCAGAATGCTCTACATCAATCATCTTACAATAAAAAATATATATAGTGTTCACACATCTAGGGAAGTTAGAACAACTGCCTAAGAAGTAGGAACTAATTCCTAATCTAAGGCTCTAGTGAACCGAATCTCTCTAGATTTACATATTCTCCATTATCTTCAACATATGTCACAAAAAAATGTGATTAAAAGCTTACTTTAAAATGAAGATTTCTTCAAGAATAGGAGAAAGTGTGTAACTTCTTTGAGTGTTGTTAAACCAATTGATTGCATTCATTTAGTCGCCAAATACTTGTAGAGATTTGTAATTGAGTTCCAGGACCCAACATAAGAATAGTTTTAAGGAGAGAAGCTCTGAATCGTTATTAGTTTTCCTATCAAGACCAATCTTAGATTTAAAAACATGATGACTATTTAGGTGAAGAACCAGTCCTTCCCCACAAATATTTTCATCATTTGATGTTCCATCAAAGTATGACCATGGCATATAAATTTTTATTTCTTCTTCATGGATTGTGTGAGGCACATGAGATTTTTCTTTCTTGGGCATTAAGCGTAGATGGTTGCTACTTCTGAAGCGATGATATCTGGAACTGATGGGACATCCCTGAAGGTGGCTTTATTGTGTGCTAGCCATACCCCTAACATATGGTTAGGGGAATATTTAGGAGGTTATCATCATGAGATAAATCCCACTAACTTCTCCAAGCCTTTTGCAGGCTGATCCCTCTTCACTCTAAATTAAAACCTATCAATAGTTTGCACTTTGTCCAAACATTTTGGGAGAAGGGGCAATATGTTAGGAACAAGTGTGAGATTGTTTTTGGCATTCCTGCATAGCATACACCATCCTAGACATTCTTTTATCCTTTTTTTTTAGGTTATCCCATGTTGGAGCTTTGTTTTTTTATGATGCACCACATGAGCAT
Source organism: Pinus taeda (assembly GCA_000404065.3). Taxonomy (NCBI): domain Eukaryota; kingdom Viridiplantae; phylum Streptophyta; class Pinopsida; order Pinales; family Pinaceae; genus Pinus; species Pinus taeda. Next base: position 164,287 of record APFE030974948.1, on the reverse strand, counting down.
CTTTGGTTTGGCTAGACATGACAACTTTTATAGTGGCTTCCACTACTTTTCAACATTCACCCTTAATCTATGCTCATTTTGATGACTATAACTAGCCTTCGGAGTGTAGATTCCTGATGGACTGTATACCCACAAGAGTGTGTCTTCTTTGTCATGGGGTCTAACATGCGTCTGTTTCAGGTCTACAATATACTCTGACCAAGCTCCAATGTGCTTCTGATGAAGATTTAATTGGTGATATAATTTCCAACTCCAAGACTAGAAAGTAAATTGATTTTCATCCCCAATTTGATTCAAATGATAACTACCTTGTTCATTTAAAAAATTAACCAGATTATCAGGAAGTCTAAAGCTATCTGAGCATCTGGCCCACAGATCTAAACCAATTCTCATTCTTTCACCTTTACCTACCCTCCATGCCAGACTTCTTCCTATGATATGAAAATAATTGTTTACAAATTTCTAGATGATTAAGGAGTTTGGAATTCTTTTATCCTCTCTTCTGATCCAATCATCCGGAGATAGTGGAAATATATATTTCCGAGAGACCATCAATGTCCCTAGACTCAATTGGAAGAAGCCTCCAACTAATTTTTTCCAACAAAGCCTTTGTGAATAGAGGTAAGTCTTTAAGGCCCCACCCTCCCCAAGCCTTTGGGAGAGTAACCCTTTCCCAGGAAACCAAAGGAAGGGCATCTTCTTCTTTTGATCCAACCCATAAAAATCTGCAACATAGTTTCCTAATTGAAGTCAGAATTCCTTTAGGGACCCAGGAGAGGGCCATACAGTAGACTGGAATTACCTCCGAGACAAATTTAATAAGTACCAAATTCCTAGCTCTTGATAGCCATTTGAAACTCCAATGTTGGAGTATTTTCTCCACCTTAGCCACCATCCACATCTAATCATCTTTTCGATAAGAATTGGGCTTTAACAAGAACCCCATGTACTTCAGACTATCCCTCTAGGGAATAATTCTAGTTGAGAAAAAAGAGAAAACCCTATTTACTTGAGCCTTGATACTAATATTGTGGATTTTAGAGAGTTTATAACCATGTCTATGGATTTTTCAAACATGTTGAGGGCATGTTTATAGCATCCAAGTATTGTAGAGACCATTACAAAAAATAAGGACATCATCAACAAAAATTAGGTGTGTGATATGAAGATTTACTGCCACTTCAATTTTTTATAAGTCTCCTCTCCTCTTAGTTTCCAACAATAATTTACTAAGCCCTTCAGTTGCTAAAAGAAACAGAAGTGGTCACAAAGAGCATCCCTGTCTCAATCCCCTCTAACTGTGAAACAAGGGGAAGTCGAGCCATTAATAAAGAGAACAAAAGAAACATTGGTTATACATACCATAACCTAATTGATCAAAGGCACATTAAAACCAAGGTGAGTAAGGATCATTCCGATGAAAATCCAGCCGACCCTAGGATTTATAAAGATCAATTTTTGCCATGACTCCTTTCAAATTTCGAATTTTGGTGTTATGCATGCCTTCCTATACCACCCCTATATCTTCATGAATATGCTTACCTTCCAAGAAACCAAACTCCTCTCTGGACATGTTTCTAGACAATACAGGTCTGAGACGCATATCAATTATCTTTGTGATAATTTTATATATGTAGTTACACAAAGAAATTGGTCTGTATTCATCAAAGGATTTTGGCTCATCTACTTTTTGGATGAGAGCTATAAATGTTGAATTGAAGGATCATGGATTTTCCCCATCTGACGAGACTCTTCATCCTCTTGCAATTGCTCATCCCTAGTTAAATCAAAGAAGCCTTGGTAGAATTCCATTGTTCATCTGTCTGGACTTAGGCTCTTGTATTTTTGCATCCATTGAGCACTGCCTCCAACTCTTCCTTTGAAATAGGATCCATTATCAGTTGGTTGTCTTCCTCCTGCACAAACCTAGGAAAAGACTAAGCCATTTGAATGGCTTCTTCCGAAGCCTTGAATAAGTATTGGAAGAAGGATTTTCTTAGAGATGGAAGTTCTCCAAAGGTCTGAGTTTTCCTCCCATCAAGATTTTGCATTTCCCATATTGTGTTAGTTGTCTTCATCCCTTTGGCAAAATTGTGAAAGAATTTAGTATTCTCATCCCCACTTTTAAACCACACAACCCTGCTTTTTTGTCTCCATTGTTTCTCTTTTTTCTGCCCATAATTGTTTTTGACATCTCTAACTACATGTTATTGAGCTTAAATCCACCAATTCATAGTCATCTCCCTCTAGTGATTCAAGCCTCTCCAATTTATCCTCAATTAGTTTCAGCTCTGCCTCATCATGAGCTTCTCTTCTGACTAATCCATTCAATATAAGCCTTTTTAACGTCTTTCAAATTAATAGATACTTTTATTATTATTTAGAAAATTTATTATTTAACATATTTTTATAGTGATTGAATTTTTTATTTATATAATTTTTTGGATTTTCGATTGTTACCATATTTTTAAAATTTATTATAAAGTTCAATATTCGATTATAAAGTCATAATCCAAGATTAAAAATTAAAAAGGATTTCAATATAGCATTGGTAAGAAATTCAAAATCTCATGTTGTAATTGTTAAAGTTATAACAAAGAGATCATATTGGTTTCTAAAATTACTTTGTTTTAATCCCATACAAGTTGTTAACTTAAATTGCAGTTTAACCTTTATTACTTTGTTTTAATCCCATACAAGCTGTTAACTTAAATTGCAGTTTAACCTTTTAGAGTGATGGAATATTTATCGAGTATAATAATTGTATGGGAGTATAATATTTCATTGTTATTACTGAATTGGGTTTAATTTGAACGGTTATGTGATGGAGTGGTATCATTCATATTTCCACAATGAACTTATAATGAATGTTATAACCATGTTAAATTTATTATTGATTTTGATTCGTGTGGAAGATGTTGTAATATTTTATTTGATAAGTGGTTAATTGATTTTGACTAATCTATAATTAGACTAGTTTTATTATTTATATTAAATTAAGTCTTATTATGACTTTGACTTGTGCAAAGATTTTATGATATTTTATTTGATATGTTACTTCAAAATAATATTAATTGATTTTGGCTGATTCAATATTAATATATGTTGAATTCTATTTTGTTAAATTAAAATTAATTTTATTTTTTATTTGTGTAAAGATTTTGTAATATTTTATTTGATGTGTTGCCTCAAAATAATGTTAATTGATTTTGACTAATTTATATTAGTATATGCTTATTCTAATTTTTTAAGTTAAAATTAATTTTATATCATCTAACTTTTTAATTAGACTAGTTTTATTATCTATGTTAAATGTTATTGTTATAACCATATTAAGTCTTATTATTGACTTTAAGTTGTGCAAAGATTTTATGATATTTTATTTGATATGTTACTTCAAAATATTGTTAATTGATTTTGACTAATTCAATATTAATATGTTGAATTCTATTTTGTTAAGTTAAAATTAATTTTTTTCATCTAATTTTTTTAAGACTACTTCCATGATTCATGGTTTAGTCGATCCCATTTTTTTGCTGTTAAGTTCATCTAATGCTGGTATTAATACATATTTAAATCTAAATGAAATTGCTTGTAATATGCTATAAATATAAATATAATTATTATAAATAATAAAAGTGATTCACTTGTACTAATATATAAAATAAATTAATACTTAGTCTATAATATTAATTTAAAAAATAACTCTTTTAATCATAACTAAAGACAAATACATTCCATATTTGATTAATCTCATCCATATATCATGATCATTGTCTGCACATTGTCTCATTTCTCTTAACCTTAAAGTGCGTCTCATCCTTTACTTACCCCTTGTTAATTTTGATCAATCTCATATTTAACTAACCTTGATCTTAATGTTCATCCTTCACTTGATCCTAACACTAGATGCTAATCTCTTTTAATTAATATAGACAAAACCAACAATTTCCATTTAAAATATCTACCCACTTAAACTTAATAATCAAACTATATTTTGTTGGAAACAACATCCCCTTAAATGTGCCTCTAACAATTTATTCTCATGCTTCAAGCAAAGATAGTGAAATACCACACACTTTTATCATATTATTAATGAAAAACAAAGACACGATTCCTTTCAAATGATGTATTCCTCTCCACCTCCTTTGTTTTGTTAAACACATATCAACCCCATTACATACTTACCCTTCCCAAGGAAAATCTCCCCATGTCTCTATCAAACCTCCCAACCCAAGTAGTAATACATCATCCCAATGCCTTATATCTCAAACTCAACTACCAATTTGTTTTGCACCCTCCAATGAGCTTCTTTGCACTTGCAAGAAATAATCATCTACATACAACACCATAACAAGCAAATCAATTCCAACAAAGATATAATATAATTAGGATATAATTAGAATATAATGTAAATATTCATCTATCCTAGAATACCATGCTCTTAGTGCTTGCTTGAGTCCATACAAGGCTTTTTGAAGCCTACAAACATGCGAATCCTTCCTATTTACCTTAAAGCCATGAGGCTACTCTATGTATACTTCTTCAATGATCCCATTAAGGAAAGTTTCCTTCACAGCTATCTAATGTATCATCCATCACATAAATGAAGTTAAGGACATAACTATTGTACTAGAAGTGTATTTGGTGTCTGGAGTAAATGTCTCCTCATAGTACACTCCCTGTTTCTGGAAGAACCCTCTTGCCACAAATCTCACCTTCAAATTCTCAATATTTCTAGTTGTGTATGCTTAATCTTTTAGAGCCACCTAGAACTCACTATTGACTTCCCCTCTAGTCTTGGCACTATGTTACACACACCATTCTTCATGATGGAGGTGTACCGCTCCACCATAGTATCCTACTATATTTGTTGGTCTGTTGCCCCTTGATAATAGAAAACATTGAATATATGATGTTTCTCAATAATGCCATGTAGCTTGGAAATTTCTTCATACGTCTTCTTTCTCTCAACATTCTCCTCAAAGCCTCAACATAGTCCTGCGCATCCCTCAATGTTCAAGTGAAAAATTTAGATTCTACTCGTTTTCACTTGAAGGTTTTTGTACGACTCTTGAAGTCATTAGTGGCACTGGATCAACCCTAAAAGTTTCTTGGTCCTCATACTCTATCACTAAAATAGGCTCATGGTACTTCCTAGATGCAAAATATTCCTCAAACTTTACATCCTTTCTTGCTACTATCTTCCTGTGTTTTATAATGTAGGCCTGGTAGGCCTTTGAAGTTTCACTATAACCCATAAATAAACCATTCAAGTTGGATGGATCCAACCTTGTCCTTTTCTCTATTAGAGAATGGGTATAAATTAGTTAGCCAAAGATGTGGAAATGCCTCACCTATGGTGTCACACCAACAGATTCCTCATCTAGTGTCTTGTTCTTCAATATCCTATCAAACACTAGTTTTGGATGTAGACAATTCCATTGCATGCCTTTTCCCAAATAAAAATCGACAATTCTTGGTCATGAATCATGGCCTTAACAAGCCATATGATGGATCAATTATTTCACTCTACAACCCCACTCTACTATGGGTTGTACAAAATAGTCAACTCCCTCTTGATTCACACTTCCTTGAAAAAATATTCAAACTCCTTAGAGGAATACTTACATCCTTTATTCAATATCAAGTTTTTGTTTTCTTCCTTAATTGTTTCTCATCTAATTATTTGAACTCCTGATACCTACAGAATATCTATCGCTTGATATTTAGGAAGTAGATCCAAATCCTTCAAGAGAAGTCATTAATCAAGGAAACATAATTCATGTTTCTTAAAATTGATCTACTGATATTAGTCCATTTTTTTTTTAAATAACTAAGTCTAGAATCTCCTTAGACCCATATTCATTATTTGGAAAAACAACATTTTAGCATGCTTTTCAAGTGTGCACCCCCTGGATAGACTTTTCTACTTAATGATGAACTCTAACATACATATGATTATCTCCCTCTGTATAGACTATGATGTAGGTGTTCCACTATCTCATGCCACAACTTGCACAAAATGTCACTATTATGAATTAGAGCTAAAAAATACCACCTTCCCTAACCCTTACTACATGTGCTAAATCTAGGCTATATTCCTTCAATATCATGACGACCTCCTAGTTTTTAAACTTGATTGCATAACCCTTATCCCCCATAATCAAAATTTAAGTAAAGTTCTTCTTGAGACCTAGAACAAATAAAACATCATCAAAATATAAAGAGTTATTTGACTCAAGCTGAAGGGAACAATACCAACTCTTGCTACTAGGTGGGTAGAAATTTATTATGAGGTTGATTTCATACAATGAGATGCTCCACTATCCACATACCACACATTCCTTAGAACCATGTTGGTATAAAGGAAATATGTTATTTAGAAATCCTTCTCAAACTTGGTATCATACTCATTCATCTAAGTTTTCGTAGAGGTCGTTACTTGCTTATGTTTTTGCTTCCCCTATCCTTCTTCCTATATAGATATTGTGATGTATAATGAACATGCTTATGAAAAACAAAGAACTTGATTTTAATAAAGTCCTTCTTTCCTTGTTGTGAGGTTAACTCCTCACTCTTTCCCTTACCCTTGTTAAGTCCTTTACTTTTTCCCTTATGTTTTTTTACCAAAATAGGGCTAGGTTCTCGTAACCATCCTTCTTGTTGGTCTTCATTCTGTATCCTCTTAGACAACTTCTCAAAGTTAGGTAGGTTCTGAAGAGTAGAAATACCTTTGGCAAATAGTTCCCATGAAGTTGGGAATCTATTTAGTGCCATGTTCACTATCCCTACATCTACACCATTCTACACAATTGCTACAAGTTGATCACAAATATATGTGACCTTCATAAGGTATTTGGAACTAAATCTAGTCATCTCTATGAATCTAAGTTTGTTCTGCAATGTCATCTTCATGTTTATATTCTCACTTTGGTAGAGGCCACCATGGAATTGGCCATCTTCTTTGTATTTTTCTTTTCAGATATATGAGATATCGAATTATCCTTTATGGTGTCCATGACAATTTTCTTGGCATTCACTTTCTTCTTCTTATGAGTTTCCATCTATTATGGATCTATGGGGTTTTCCACAACATCATTCATAATCTCCCAAATATCATTCCCTTCCAATAAGAGCATAATGTTGAATTTCCAAAATAAGAAATTTGAGGCACCATCCAATCCATCCTCGAAATTAAGGCTAACTAATGACATCTCTGAGATCTACTAGATAAACTCCCAAATCTTTTAATTAGTCCTTAGAAAATATTGAAACCCTCTAACTAATGGTCCATGTTTCTGATAGTTGATTTAATATTGCAAACCCTTGAGAATCTTAATTAAAGAGAAGTTGTGGTACCATGATGAAATTTCCAACACTAGGTGATTGTTGTCCTTATGATCTCAATTAAATAGATAAATTATTGAATTTAAGTTAATACAAAAAATAATTTCAAATCATAGCATTAACCACACAATAGTTGAAAATGTATTGGAACCATAAAACAATTCCACACACACATATGTAATTTATCCTTCAAGATCAAATTTTCATTCCTTAATGAAAGCCTATATGGAAATCTCCATAAATTTCTAAAACAATAGCTACATGTTTACTGAAATCTCCTCAATACTCTGCTACATGTCTTGCACCAAAAATAAGAAGAAGAAGAAGAAGAACAAAGATACTAATTTTAGAAATTGTTGTATGGATATGTGGGGCTATACAAATCCATTTTAATGTTTCCTTTTCAGTCTATTAAAAACTTGCAATTAGATCCTCTTCTTGATGTGTGCCACTTTCTATATTTTGGTGCTCAACCTACTAAATTGTTCAACTATGAACAATACCTTTCTATCTTGTCTTACTTATGATTTTATAAAACTCTAATTCCCTACTTTGGTTTTAAGATGTAGGGTTGGATTAAATCTAGTCTAGGCCAATAATGAATTAGATGTAATTGATTAGATTCAACATAAAAGCATAGTATATTTCAATTTATCCTAAGTGAATTAGAAAATAAAATTACTGAGCACTTTTTCGAAGAGGTCACCAATGAAATTTATTGAAACACTTCCTCCATGTTCACTTATGTAAGAAAATCCCACTTGAGCTACACATTTCAACACCCTCTCATTCAACCTTGCATTTGTGATGGGTATTGATACTCGCTTGGTCTTTCCACCTTGAAACACTTTAATATTGGCCCTATAATTCTGTATGGCTTTTCTATAAGTTGTACCCCCTCACGTTTTTCTTTTTTTATCCACCCACGTTTGTATTCCATACAGGTTTATTGCACATTGACTCCATTCAAGTCATTACCCCGTGTCCATGTGCACTATTGTGTTTCCCATGCCATGGTACAAATTTGGCCATCCAATTGACCTATATTGTTGCAGAAGGAGATAAAAAAAAATGATATTTCAATATATGATGGTATGTGATTTAGAACCATGTCACATAGGAAATTAGTCACAATTTGACGATGGTATTTGACATTATCTAGTCCTCTGAATGAATAAAAGGTGAATGGAAGCCATAACATAATGTTTTCTCCTCGATAGTTGTGATCGTCTTGTATACATTTTCTACAATATGGAAATTAATATAACTTGCAAATAATTCACCTCTTTCATAAAAATTTTCTGCATCTCATCCCTACAAATTTTAATCCTTATACATATTATGAATTATAATTAAAAAACAATGGCAAAAAATAATATTTCACCTCTTAACAACCCTAATACACTAGGCAATCCAAGAGGAATTATACCAAAGTTTTCCAAAAATTTCCATCCCTCATACCTTTAAAGAAATCTTATCATGCATAAAATATATCTAAATCTAAAATAAATTCTACATAGGAAAACATTGTGAACATCTAAAGAAACTCCTCCTCCAAGCCTCCAATGGCTCTAATGAACCTCTTAAGCCATGTGCTCCACTGTATCCACTCCCCCTACATGAACACTATTGCAATTTGGGTATCCCCAAGTCAATTACATGCCTCGATGCAAGAATCCAAGCTATAATATGTTGCTTAAGGATCAACATCCTTCCCTCAAATGCCCAATTCTACTCCACAAATAAAAGATGCTCTTTTAGCAAACAACCTCTTTTTTTCCAATTTTCCAGCATGTAGAATGTCACCAAGTTGTTTGAATATATCCAATACCCTAAGGAAGGATTTCATAGAACCATCCAACTAAGCTCGAGTAATTCGTAAGTAATCCATCTAGAATGTGAAAATCTATCATAGATCATTTAGGGGCTCCTCATACACCATGTACTCCAAATCTCATGAAGCACCGCCAAACACGGTGTAAAAACTTTTAAAGTAACCACAAAAGATAACAATATGTATTTACAAGGAAAATCCTTTCACCAACATGTATCGACTCCCTTTGTAACTCCAAACCCACCATCTACAAATATGTAATGATGACAATCTTAGAATCGAATAATGTCTCCTCACAAGGTGCTATCACATCACTTTGGACCTCCAAAGAACATTGATTATCTATGAATTTGAAGGAATATAACCTTGGATCATAAGGCACGTTCCTAACTCAAAAAAATCATAAGTCAAAAAGATATGCCAAAATAAATCATTAGGAAATTTTTGAGGCCTAAAATGGGTCTGCTAAAGAAAATAATAAAATAATTTAAAGTAATAAAAGAAGATATGAGTTTTTAAAGTAAAAGAAAGCAAACTACTTTTTTATATTTTACTTTTGGCTTATCTCCTTGTTCAAATTTCAAGCATAGGTACCCATTGGATGCATAACTAAATTTTGCATCCAAGGAGTACCAACTATACATACTTTGAGTAGACCCACACTGAAAACAATAAATACATGAAAAAAATGTCTCTTTCAAGAAACATGTCTTTTTCATGCATTTTCTATTTTTTTGGCATGGATATACACAAAAGTATGCAAAGTGGGTACTCATTGGATGCGTAATTTAATTTTGCATCCAACGGGTTCATACACTTGACATTTGAAGAAACCTATAAGGATATAAGTTGAGAATACAATTTAAAAAGGTAGGTTTCTTCCTTTTCCTACAAAAATATTTATCCATGGGTATGATATCATCATCTTGAATCTTGTTGGACCTTTAAAAGTTAATTTTGTTAGTACATCACATCATGAGTTATTCAAGATGTAATGCAAAGGTAATCATATCTCCTTACAAGTTCAAGACAAGTGAAGCACATCTATCACAAATGTAAACATATGCATAAGTCACATCCAACTTGAAATAACAAGATGATGGTACATGTAACAATCCATGTAGGGTTATCCACATGTTGTGAATATGAGAATCCCTCTCATACACCTTAGAACCTCCAACAACTAAAACAATATTAACTAGGTCAACACCAACATCCCAAAAAATAATGAAGCAAGAGTAACATCATGATTAACTCCCTCTACTTGTGAGAATACAACAAACTTGTCCCTATATTATATAATACTTCAATTAGTCGCAAATCTAGAATTAGCATCAACATGCTCCTACATCAAAGTATCACACCTCACCTCCTTAAGACAATTAGAATTCTCACAAATGGAAAAAATTAATGCAATATGACTACCATATCTCTTAGGAGGGACACTTGTGCTTTTTGAAGAACTAGACAATCCTACATGCTCTCGAGCCTCCTCAAACTAGAAGGTCCATTCAATATGTCACTATAATGTACAAGTGCCATTGAATTAACAAGTAACTTGTAAAGGTCACACTTTCTCCTCTTCTAACAAAAATATTCAAACTAGATAGCCTAAAATCTTCCCCTCTCACTCTCTCTCTTTCTATCTTTGCGATCCAATCCTCTCTCTCTCTCTCTCTCTCTCTCTCTCTCTTTTCCCTCCATCCTCTCTCTCTCTCTCTCTCTCTCTCTCTCTCCCTCTCTTCTTTTCCTCCAATCCTCTTTCTCTCTCTCTCTCTTTCTCTCTCTCTTCTCTCCCTCTTCCTCTTTTTCCCTCCAATCCTCTCTCTCTCTCTCTCTCTCTCTCTCTCTCTCTCTCTCTCACTATGTTAATATATCCCTCCCTTTCTCCTTCTCTCCATCTCTCCTTCTTTGTCCCTTTATATCACCCCTAAACATACACACTCTCTCTCCACTTATATTTCTCTATGTATTTATTATTCCCTCCCTCTCTCCCCCTCCAAATCCATCTCTCTATCCCTCCCTCTAGCCTCCTCTCTCTAGTCCTCTCTCTCGTCCTTCCTCTCTCTCCTAACTCCCTCTCTCTTACCCCATCTATCTCTCTCTGCCCTCCAATACTCTCACTATCTCACTCCCTCTCTCCTTCTCTCCTTCTCTCTCCCCCCCCCTCCATCTTTATGTCTCCCTCTCTTACCCTTCTCTACCTCTCTCACTCCTCTCCCTCTCTCTCTCTTCATTTCTCCTCTCCCCTCTCCTTCCATTTTAATCTCCATCTCTCCTTGTCAACTCCCCCCTATCTTCTCCACCTCTAATCAACTTCTATGTATTTTTGTTCTTCCCTCCCATATAATATCTTAGATGTTAATATATAAATCAGATATATTAATATAATATTAATAAATATAACAAATTTAAATATTGTATTAATCCAAAGTTATTAATTTAATAATAATATATTATAATATATTATATGAAATATTATATTTAATAATTAATAATAATAATAAACTTTTAATATTAATATTAGAGTTAGTAATGTTTTTTTTTTGCCCATGATATTTGGCCCTATGCTTCACCTAAATAAAAGCCTCTTTTTTGAGTGTTTGTAAATATAAATAGGTTTATGAAGTAAATATAAAAAGAGGTTTTATTTATTTACCATACCTTTAGTTTATTTATATTTTTATTTATTTACCATAACTCTTTTATTTACCATGGTATTTGGCCCATAGGCTTGGTATATAATTAGATGTTGATTTCTAATCCTATTTGATATTTTTTTATTTATTTACCATACCTCTTTTATAAATATGGTATTTGACCCATGGTATTTGGCCCATGGTATTAATAATAATTTGTCCCATTGTATTTGGCCCATAGGTTTCACTTAAATAAAACCTATTTTTTTAGTGTTTGTAAATATAAAGAGGTTTATGGAGTAAATATAAAAAGAGGTTTTTATTTATTTACCATACCTTTAGTTTATTTACCATACCTCTAGTTTATTTATATTTATATTTATTTACCTTACCTTTCAAATAAGTATAAAAAAATGTTTTATTATTTACCATACCCCTGGTTTATTTATATTTTTATTTATTTACCATACCTCTTTTTTGAGGTGTATCAGTGTACCCCACAAATATGTTGGTCTAGCTTTTTCTGTGCATCCTTGGAAACATGAAAGTAAATTGATGAACCAAAGATTCTGAAGTGTCCCACATCTAATTTCTTACCAGAAAAATCTTCCTCGGTGTACTCATCCAAAGAATCTCATGAGGACTTCTATTCTGCGCATATATCGGTGTGTTGCATGCTTCTGCCCAAAAGTGCAATAGTAGGCCCTCATCATGCAACATCGCTCGTGCAACTCCCACAATGATTTTGTTCTACCTTTCTGCAACCCCATTATGTTGTGGGTTATGCGGTGCTATCAACTCCCGTCGAATGCCTTCTGATGCACAAAAGTTATTGAATTCATTTGACACATCTTCTCCACCATTGTCGCTCTTGCGAGCCTTCACGTTCCTGCCTTTGTCTTTCTCAACAAGTGCTTTGAACTTACGCAATTTTGAGAACATCTGGTCTTTCTTCTGCATGAAGAATATCCAACACTTGCGTGAGAAATCATCTACAAAAATCACATAATACCTGTACTTGGTCGTGGAGGCTGTCGAGAATGGTCCACACACATCTGAGTGAACTCTTTCAAAGATCACTTGGACTCGATTGCCCTTATCGTGAAAGGTGTCTTTGGTGTACTTCCCCAATGTGCACCCTTTGCATGTATCACGCTACTCAAGTGCACCCTTGGGAAGTCTTGTAAAAATCCATTGCATGATCTTCAAATCTCCTTGGTATATATGGCCCAATCTTCTATGCCATAACTCACCAATGTCTTGGTTCTACACCTTCTCTGCTTTTGTGCGTAAGGAAACACAATCTTCTACATCCAATTTGTAGAAGTTCTTTAACCAAACCCTGATCTTCTTCACCTGTCCCTTGGTTGTGTGACAAAGGAACACCTTTCCTTTGCTAAAATCCACATCATAGCCATGGTCTACCAACATAGAAACTGAAAATAAATTCTTCTTCAAACCCGGAACATACATGACATCTTTCAATGTGAGAGGAAAACCAAACTCCCTATGAAAGGTAATTGTATCAATGTTGATCATGTTATACCTTCCATCATCTCCCATCTCTATGTGCATCTGGAGGTCCTTCTCCTCCAAGTCACTGAAGAACTTTTTGTTACCAATCATATGGAATGAGGCTCCATTATCCAGGTACTGCACACAACCCATCACCGATGACACCATGCATGCGATGAGGGTGAAATCCAACTTGAATTGTGAAGCAAGTGCTTCACCTGCCACTCCTCCTAAGGGATTCTTATCGGCCTTCTTGTGTGGACACTTCGTGGCATAGTGTCCTGACTCGTGACAATGAAAACATTTAATCTTCGATAAGTCCTTCTTCTTGTCTGCCTGACGAGAATCTGATTTAGAATGGGATGACTTCCCTTTCAATTTCTTCACCTTTCCATCCAAGGCACAATTCTCCTCATCATCATGTATGGATGAGGATCCATCATTGGTGTTCCGCCAAATCTCTTCTCACACCAAGTCAGACTACAAGCTCTCCCTCTCTGGTAGCTTCTCTCTCCCATTTACAAAATTCGGGTAACTATGCCAACTCTTAGGAAGGCCTAGAAGTGTTAGGCTCACTAGATCATCTTCAACAACTGTAACACCAATAGTTCAAAGCTCATCTTGACATTGGGTGAAATTGGTCAAGTACTTTGGTATTTTGTCGCCCTTCTACATCTTGATTTTCATGAGCTTGTCCTTCAATGCCAACTTCTTGTGGTCATTGTTGTTCTAAAACAAGTCTATAAAGGCCTTCCACATTGCAAATGGAGTTTCCTTTCTGTGGAGGTTCGAGTCAATATGATCTCGAACACCTTCCAATAGAATCTTTCTCACCTTTGCAACACACTTCTTCCACTCCTCTAGATCCCATGAATAAGTTGGAGTTGATTTCAAGATGTCCTTATCAATGAACTCCTTCCATTTGTTGTCTTCCAAGACTACTTCCATCCAATCTCTCCAGGAAATGTAATTCGAGCTACCCTCAAGGGCATACTCGAGCCTCAGACCATAGAATACCATCCTTATCTTGCTGCTAGTTCTGGATAAGAGATTTGCAAAACATATTCCTCCTATAAGTACAAACTCGTATTCTTCTCTTCTCTAATACCATGTAGAAATTCCTTGTAGATTCAAACTACTAATTGTAATATGCTAAAACAATAGAATTGAATATACTCTACTAATTGTGGAAACCAATAAACGATTGAGAAATCACAAAGAATACAAGATAAAGAATTCAATCAACACATTACACAATGATTTCCTAGGGAAAGCCTCAACCAAAAACCTCGCTATATGTACATTTCATTAGATAGAAAATATGAGAAGATTACAATGCTTTTCTCAAACCAAAGAAACCTCTGCGCTATCTCTATCTATCTCTCTGCTTCTTAGACAATCCTAGGTCAATACTTAACCAATTTTTTGTCTTCCCAGATCCCTATTTTCTTGTGTTGTTTCCTTAGGTAATTAGCCCTTATTAATTAGGGAAATCCCATCCAATACTACACAATCCATCTAGGGCCTTCCTCTGACTCCATGCACCACCTGTACAATATGGATGATTATACAACTGATAGTACACTTCCCTTGAACTCTAATCTCAACTAAGTAACTCTCAGTTCTGACATGCATAAGTTATTTATGGTTGAATCATCAGTTAAATTATTGATAACAGAGTAGACAAATCACTATTAGACGTCTCACTAGTTCCTCCAACAGTTGTAACTAGTTAAACTAAATTTAACTCAGATAAACTAAATTAATTAATTAAAACTCAAAATAAACCCAACTAGGGATCCTAAGAAGTAGGAGCCACTCTACATGACTCAATTTAGACCCTCAACCTGAATTAAATAAACCAACTATGTCAAACTAACTTAGTTAAATCGTACAAGTTGTCATGTGATGTGGAATTACAATTTTCTTCTAATTTAATTCAAGGGAAAATTAAATTAGAATCTTTCTTAGTGCCATTTTCAACACTCTCTCTCAGCAAGAAAGGGATTATCCGATACCCCGATCTTTCCTCTATGGAGCTCGAATTTTCCTCTTGACAGTGCCTTCGTCAAGATGTCTACATCACGTTCCTCTGTAGGAATGTAATTTAGCATCATGATTCGCCTCTTGTCAAAATCCCTGAGATGGTGATACCATATGTCGATATGCTTGGATCTATCATTAAAAACTTGATTAACCAAGAATTTGATGCAATTTTAGTTGTCATAGTAAATCATTGTATGATCCATATGTTTCCCAAACAACCCAACAAGGATCTTCCTCATCCAAATAGCCTCACAAGTTGTTTGACTAGTGACCATGTAATATGCTTTTGTTGAACTGAGTGGAACTGATCTCTGCTTCCCGTTGTACCAGGAAACTAGTTGACCCAATATTGAAGATTATGTGTGATGTGCTCTTCCTGTCGGATGGACTCCCTACCCAATCTGCATCTATGAAGCCTTGAAGCTTCACTCCCTCTGTCCACATATACCATTGACCAAACTAAGTGGTGCCTCTGAGGTATTTCAACACATGTTTGGCTACCTTTCAATAGAGCTTGGTTGTCTTGACCATTTCTTGACTAAGCTAGTTAACCGCATAACACATGTCTGGTCGTGTGTTCACCAAGTACATAAGTGAACCCACAAGCTGCCTGTAAATGGTAGCTTCTACCACTTTTCCTGAAGTAGCATCTTCCTTCCTCCAATTCCATGCTAGAGGAGTCTGCATGGGTTTGTTGCTCTCCATGTGAAACATCTTCAGTATCTCATTGGCATACTTTCCCTAAGAGACAAACAATTCCCCATCTCTTTGCAAAAATTTCTTTGCAATATTTTACTAGCTTCTCATCACCTGTTAGAATTAAATCATCAACATATTATTTACTATAATCAATAGTTTACCTTCAACCACAATATGGTAAAGGTTTGCATATGCTTCACTTTTGGTGAAGCCCAACCAAGTGAAATAGTTTTCGATCATGGTGTACCAAGCACATGGTGCCTGTTTCAATCCATACAACGCTTGCTTGAGTCTGCACACATGCAACTCTTTGTCGAAGGTCTCAAATCCTTTCAACTTCTCTATGTACACCTTTTCCTCAATCACTTCGTTGAGGAAAGATGTCTTTACATCCCTCTGATGTATCTTCCATCCCATCTGTGCTGAAAATGGTACAATTGATCTAATTAAAGAGTGCCTTGCTACTGGATCAACAAGTCTCCTCGTAATCAATTCCTTCCACCTGAGAGAACCCCTTGGCCACAATTATGGCCTTGTGTTTCTCGACACTCCCATCTATTGCTTGCTTCACCTTGTAGTTCCACATAGATCCTACAACTGACTTATCCTCTGGTCTTGGGACTGTAACACCCTCTTCCCACATTTACACAAGCTACCTGATCCACTGGGGTAAACATGCGATTAGAGGCTAACTATGATCTTATTCAACCTCCTAGGTCACCTTAAGGAAGTGGAATCGACACCACACAACTACACAGACCTTCTGCACCTACTACAGGACATCCAGGAGTCATCCAAACCTTCTAGGTGGCTAGCCCCTGAGACAAAATGACCTTTCTATGCATCAATACCTGAGTCACTCCCTTGATATGGGCAAGGGTGCGACTAGTACCCTCCAATCGCTTGCACAACATGGGCATGCGTGTGACTAGGGACTTTTCTAGGTAGTTTTGAGCTTGGGATCTCAATTTCTATGCCACTTTCTCAGGCCCAGGGCTCAAGTCACTACCTAGAACTCCATGAAACTTCCATAAATGAAAGATAACAGTGGAATAATGATGTAGATGAAATCACTTGAACAAGGACTTGATTGGAACCCTACTAGCCATGACAGACATTTCATCAAACATGTCATAAATATGTAATCTATAGGTTTAAACAAGATATATGAGCATAGGAGTCTCATACTTATCTGACATTCGCTAAGAAGCATTGGTCACTTATCACATTAGCTTCATTACAATCTATTAGGTCATATATTCATTGTTCATTCAATTGCACGTCAAAACATGATGAGATCCATACATCGTCACTATGAAAATACATTCTCATAACCAACATAATAGCAACAAAAATACCAAGGATACAACAAACATATAATCCACGTACAAAACAATATTTACTCATGAGAGAACAAGGGAAAAGAACCTCTTATTAATGTATGCAAAGGCCAACTAGGTTTGGGACTTCCACGTTCCACCTGACCATAGATTGGATGAACCAAATATTTCTTTCAACCAATCACCCTCATGCCATATTCCAAGCATGAAAGTGGGCCTCATTACCAAAATCAGCTAGGGATTCCTGAGGCTACACCACCTACCCTCATCAATAGAACCGGGGTTTACCGCAATCCACCCCAGATCACTAGGCCAAAACAATATACATGTAACACCAAGATTTACCATGATCTCCACCAGATCACTAGGCCAAAACAGGCATGGATTCCACCAAATTCTCCACCTACACCGTGAGGAATTTTCTTGTCTCCTAGTCTCTAGGTTTTACTGCACTCCACATCAGATCACTAGGCCCTAATCGAGACTCTACCCTCTAGTATTTACAGTATGTCTTGCCATTCACTTGCAAGTATTCCTAGGCCTAATCAATGGCAACCACCTATAGTATTTACCGTATATCCTTCCATTCACCAGCAAGGATTCCTAGGCCTACCGAGGCACACATTACTTGGCTTTACCGTTACCCACAGTCTGGTTCAGGGGTCACTAGAATAGTGGCCTTAGCACAATCCATAGTCTAGTTTAGGGATCACTAGGCCATGTTTTCTTTCATTTAGAGATCCACCTCACTTAACTTCAAATCCATCAGAAAATCCAGCTCAACCAAAACATGTGAACCCCATCATACCATGGCTATCTGGAAATGGAAAGGCTAGAATGAAAAAACATTGTCACACTTGCAAATAATCCTGTTGTAGTTGCTTGACCCTGTTCTTCCTTGATTGATCTTTGCTTCCTCTTGAATTCATTTGTCTTTCTTTGATCCAATGTGTTGAGCCTCAAACCTGCACTCATTTACCCATCCTCCCAACAGCCTTTTCCTACTCATTTCCTTCTTTTGTCATCATTTCCTTCATCAACTTGTTCAATTCATTGCATTATAGGACTTTTAAACATGATTTGCTAATTGTGCTAATGATTGACTGTTGGTTTAGATTTTTGGTTCAAGTGCTGCAATTCCGCAGCTGATACAGGGTTTCCGCAACCAATCTCTAATTCCGCAGCCAATCCCAGATTCCGCAGCCATTTTCTTGATTGCTATGATCCAGGTGTCCTCCAGAGGAAAGAGCCACATCGGCAAGTTTGTATGACTGTGTACATGGTGCGTGTGCTGTCAGCTCAGCCAAACTGGCCGTCTACACCCCTGGTCAACGTGGAGGTAACTCTGGTCAAACTGCAAGGCTGCAAATGGTGGCACGGTTCTGCGTGTTCAGGTGGAGCATGAAAGTCACAGCTGGCCTCTTCTTTAGCCACGAAGACTGCAGGGGACAAGAACCCAACAACGGATTTATCAACCATGATGATTGTTTCCTAAATTCGTGCACAGTGCTGCTGAACGTGTCTTTTGCATAGCTTTTAGTTAGCTTAGTTTACGCACAGAACAGTTTGTGTTCCTACTATAAATAAATCGTTTCTACACGCTGATTAGTTAGTTTTTGGAAGTTAATCTTTTGCTGTTGTAAACTCTGTTTCAAGACTCTTTTACATAGCGTTTACGGTCCCCATTGTATTTTTGTTATGTGCTGATTTAATACCAAGAAGACAATTCTGTTCTTACCTGCGTAGCTGATCTTTTTAATTGGTTGAAGTGGATGGAGGGCCCCTGTCTTCTACAACCATTGTACAGTAGTTTTTAAATTTTCTTTCCTGCATTCCTTTTTTTCTCTAATTCACCATGTATATTAATGTACAATTTGAATCATGCTGCTTTACGTTTCTGTACTTTTCATGACTGATCAGTCTGTGTTTTTACAGCTTTGTTAGGAGCCCGGGACAGTGTGCTTTTCGTTCTTTCTAACACTAGTGGCATCTGAAATTGTCTTATCTAAACTGCTGACTTTCGCTTTGATTTTCATTAGTTTCCTTGCTTAGTTAGTTTCCTTGCCTAGTTTACTTTCTCAAGTTTTGTCAAGTTGCTAATCTCTTGATGGTTCTTTTTTATCATGATTCACTAACTTTTATGGGACCAAAACATCATTTAATTGCAGCTTGGTTTATTTAGTTTTAGACTCATATTATTAATTCACTCCTAACTCTTTTTCACATGATCAATTTAGCTAAAGGCAGAATGTTAAGGGAGAATTAAGTAGTGTGATTTGTCACTTAATTTTTGCATTGCTTTAGATTCAATAGAGGAGTTAGAGTAGTGTTCTTGCTTTCAGCTAAGTTAATGTAGATGTCATTTTCATTCTTATCAGCAGTAAAGGTATTGGACTAGTGCCATTGGTCTTTTTGTTTGATGCTTTACTTTCATTCGAAGCTTTAATTCCATTCCAAGTTATTGTTCAAAGTTTTCTCTTTAAAATTCAAGAAGCATTTAGAAATCGCCACATACACACACATTCACTCACTTGTTTATAACTTCATCACATCACATTAGGAAGATAAGTTAGACATAAACTAAAAACGACAAAAAGAACTAGGAAAGGCTGCTTAAGTATATATTGTACACTTCACTTCATCAGCTTACGAGCCCCGGGTTGACAATTTATGATAGCAATTTAGACAACACTAAATTGACCAAACACTTACCTATTCCTCTTTTTAGCTTTCTCACGAAGTTAGCAATTTCTTCATCTCAATACTCTTCTTCGCAATAGTTTGAGCTCAGTCTTGATTCCTGTTTGTTTTTCCTGGTCTTCCTAGATGTTGTGAATGTTGTTTCTCGATAGGATGGACTTTCTTCTTCTTTCCTCATTTCATATGTTGTAATTATTCCATGCAACTGGTCCATGCTTAGCTTTTTTAAATCATCTCTTTCTTCTAGAGTAGAGACTTTATAATCAAATCTCTCTGGAAGAGATCTTAGTCGGACAACTACCTTGCTTTCCATTGGTTCTCCCAATGCTTCTATAGCATTCACTATTTCATCAACATGAAGGAAGTGGGTTCAATGTTTTCCTCTTCATTCATTTTCAACTACTCAAATTGTCTCAATGGATCTAGAGCTTGGCCTCCTTTACCTTCTTGTCTCCCTCATATGTATTTTGAATCTTCTCCCAAATTTCTTTCATTGATTTGCAGTGCATTATTTTAACATATATAGAATTTTTCACACCAATCATGAGGGAATTTTAGCTTTAGCATTTCTCTCGTAAAGCCTTCGGCCATCATCATCCGAAGGACGAGCCGAAGGTTCCTTGTATTTGGTTAACACAACATTCCAAACATAAAATTTGTGTGCTTGAAGATATGAATTCATCTTTTCAGTTCAAAATGCATAGTTATATCCTTAAAGCTTTTCCTTTTACCCTTCTTGATAAATCTTCTTTGACCCTTCTTCCCTTTCCTGAATGCTTCTTCTTCACTATCAAGGTTCTTGTGAAGACATTTAGATGCAAAGTGATCAATCTCACCACAATGAAAAACGTATTAAGGGAAGCTTACCTTTGAACTTACCTATTCCTCTTTTTAGCTTTCTCACGAAGTTAGCAATTTCTTCATCTCAATACTCTTCTTCTCAATAGTTTGAGCTCAGTCTTGATTCCTGTTTGTTTTTCCTGGTCTTCCTAGATGTTGTGAATGTTGTTTCTCGATAGGATGGACTTTCTTATTCTTTCCTCATTTCATATGTTGTAATTATTCCATGCAACTGGTCCATGCTGAGCTTTTTTAAATCATCTCTTTCTTCTAGAGTAGAGACTTTATAATCAAACCTCTCTGGAAGAGATCTTAGTCGGACAACTACCTTACTTTCCATTGGTTCTCCCAATGCTTCTATAGCATTCACTATTTCATCAACATGAAGGAAGTGGGTTCAATGTTTTCCTCTTCATTCATTTTCAGCTACTCAAATTGTCTCAATGGATCTAGAGCTTGGCCTCCTTTACCTTCTTGTCTCCCTCGTATGTATTTTGAATCTTCTCCCAGATTTCTTTCATTGATTTGCAGTGCATTATTTTAACATATATAGAATTTGTCACACCAATCATGAGGGAATTTTAGCTTTAGCATTTCTCTCGTAAAGCCTTCGGCCATCATCATCCGAAGAACGAGTCGAAGGTTCCTTGTATTTGGTTAACACAACATTCCAAACATAAAATTTGTGTGCTTGAAGATATGACTTCATCTTTTCAGTTCAAAATGCATAGGTATATCCTTAAAGCCTTTCCTTTTACCCTTCTTGATAAATCTTCTTTGACCCTTCTTCCCTTTCCTGAATGCTTCTTCTTCACTATCAAGGTTCTTGTGAAGACATTTAGATGCAAAGTGATCAATCTCACCACAATGAAAAACGTATTAAGGGAAGCTTACCTTTGAACTTACCTATTCCTCTTTTTAGATTTCTCACGAAGTTAGCAATTTCTTCATCTCAATACTCTTCTTCGCAATAGTTTGAGCTTAGTCTTGATTCCTGTTTGTTTTTCCTGGTCTTCCTAGATGTTGTGAATGTTGTTTCTCGATAGGATGGACTTTCTTCTTCTTTCCTCATTTCATATGTTGTAATTATTCCATGCAACTGGTCCATGCTGAGCTTTTTTAAATCATCTCTTTCTTCTAGCGTAGAGACTTTATAATCAAATCTCTCTGGAAGAGATCTTAGTCGGACAACTACCTTGCTTTCCATTGGTTCTACCAATGCTTCTATAGCATTCACTATTTCATCAACATGAAGGAAGTGGGTTCAATGTTTTCCTCTTCATTCATTTTCAGCTACTCAAATTGTCTCAATGGATCTAGAGCTTGGCCTCCTTTACCTTCTTGTCTCCCTCATATGTATTTTGAATCTTCTCCCAAATTTCTTTCATTGATTTGCAGTGCATTATTTTAACATATATAGAATTTGTCACACCAATCATGAGGGAATTTTAGCTTTAGCATTTCTCTCGTAAAGCCTTCGGCCATCATCATCCGAAGGACGAGTCGAAGGTTCCTTGTATTTGGTTAACACAACATTCCAAACATAAAATTTGTGTGCTTGAAGATATGACTTCATCTTTTCAGTTCAAAATGCATAGTTATTCCCATCAAGTACTTGAATTCCTAGCTTATTCCATTCCATGATCTCCTTCCAATTGTTAAATTGCTAGTGAAGGAACCTGCTCTAATACCAACTGTTGGAAATATTGAGAGGGGCAGTGAATCAGTGTTTCTTAGAAATTAATAACTTATTAATATTTGCAAAACATTAATTAATTTTCAACAACAATTCAAAACATAAAGAAGCAATAGACAGTAGACACAATATTTTTTAGGTGGAAATCCCCTCGAGGACAAAAACCACCGAATGCTTCTCTAATAATTTATGATTACATTAATGCTTCAACTCCAAATGAAAAGGGGAAGGCCCAACTCCCTAGTACTCTATAAAAGCACCCAATTTCCCAGATCCAATTGGAAGGACACTCTAATGCCCTAGTTTTATTAGCCAATGCTGAAAGGATGCTCCAACATCCTTGCAAGCTCCAACTTGCCCTAGCACCACTCTACCACCCTGAATTGTTTTTACGCTTCAACCTGAACGTGACTTCAACCACATGCCTACCACCACCCAACCACCCTGAAAATGATAATAAATTTGACACACAATTTTGAGCTGCAGTGTTAGAGACAATGACCTACTTACAATTAGTAGACTTCTTCAACTATTGTGAGCTCCCGTACTACGGACAATGACCCACTTACAAATTTTTTCTACCTATAATAGTCAGATCATTGAACCCTTTACCAAAAATTAAACCCTACCATGAAATGAGAGACTCTTCCAATGGAGCACTGAACAAATGTACCTTTGATGGGGATATCTCGTAGCAATGCCAACCATCCTTAGTAAGTTATTGATGAAGTCCAGACTACTTAATGTTGTAAGTTGTGAATCATTTATTACATATCAATTTAAAATAATGTCATAACTCAGGTATTCATACCTTGTTTTCCTAGAAAACCTGATGAGATCTTTACTGCAAAAACCAAACCGATGTCCAAAACAGTTGTAAAGGAAAAATTGTTGATTTTTCTCTGTTTGTTGATGCCACTGTCTTCTACAGACCAGATTGAATATTCCAGATTTTATCAAATTGATGACATAATATATGCATGCTTCACTACAATACCTCACTTCTTTTTAAATTTGGAAATCCTTGTATATCTATGGCATCAATGGTTTGATCAAGGGTATTTATGGAAGACAAATACTAATACAACCCTTAACCAACTTCGGTCCTCAATTTTCAAATTTTGCTTACAGAGGTTAACAAGTGCAAGAAATGAGCCATATATCGAAGTATAATTGAATGCTCTCACTGTTTAGGTCTAAACCGATCCTTCAAAATATTCCAATATGGGCGGCTTGACTTCCTTTTAGCAGGTTCATGAACTA
The DNA here is from genome assembly GCA_000404065.3 of Pinus taeda. Taxonomy (NCBI): domain Eukaryota; kingdom Viridiplantae; phylum Streptophyta; class Pinopsida; order Pinales; family Pinaceae; genus Pinus; species Pinus taeda. Next base: position 140,365 of record APFE030974948.1, on the reverse strand, counting down.
TTGTGTGTATATATATATATATATATATATATATATATATATAAAGACTAGGCCAAAAACATTTAAACCCTTAATCGCAGTGATTTGGATATTCGTTGTTTGGAGCTTCATTCTTGGTACAAGTGTCTTCCTTGGGTCTAATACAAAAATCCCTGTAGTAATATGCCGAGAGAGTAGTGAAATAGATTCACTAGAAATACGAGTTGAATATAAGCCAAAACGCAATTGTTATTGCTTCAAACCAGTGGTCGGAAGATCCCAGAATTTGGACCCCAATACTGTCATACAGTCTTGTTGAAATTCGATGAATTTTGATGCCAATTGTTGGTGCAATTGGGCCGCAGTGCAAATTTCCACCTTCTGAGGGAATCCTAGGCTAAGATTTCCATAATAAACTTTAAATGATGTCACAGATCCAAGTCGCAGGCCAATAACAGTCTTTAATCATCCCTTGTTCTTCTTTGAGACTAGATTATGCAATCAACTCTTCTTCGTTAGTATATAAGAAACTTTTATGCACTGAATTTGTCACAGAAACTTCAAATACTATGTTGCTCAAAGGTCTATTGTAATGACACAATAGTATGACCACAGAGAATAAGGCAAAGTGATACTTCTCCAATGAATCTTTTAGAGTTCGGTCTTCTTTAGAGCCAAGACCAACATTCTCTAGCCTGTAGTAACCAACATTCGCTAGCCTATAGTGATGTTTTGCTCAAAATTTAATGCCCTAAAGGGCCAGCTAGCCTTGCAAATATTATGTTGGTCCTGAAATAGAGAATTCAAACTATAATCACAGATATGTTACCCTAGATAAGGGTCGAATTCCAAAGATGAACCCAATGAAACCCTAAGCCCAAAACAAAACAAAAACTACCCTCTTCATCTGATATAGCAGTGTCTCTACAGTGGTAAAAAATCTCAAACTAATATCACAAGATGTTTTCAATGAAGTGCATACCTAGAAGGTGAGGATTAATACCCCTTTATAGATTTTCTTAGGGTCACGTAGCAGCCAACTGACCTGTATTTGTGGAGGCAAATATGGATTTAAAAAATCAAATTCTTTTAAAATCAAAATCCCATTTAATTAGGTCCATTTCGATTTTGAGGGTTATTCCTTCCAGAAAAATACCTCTCACAAATTTTAGAATAATTTTAACACTCTTCATTAGCATAAAATGAATGTAATTCTTGGTGAAAAAGCCTTATTATCTAATCTAAAGGAAAACTACCACAATACCAGTCCTTGGGTTTTTTATCCACAAATTTGGTCATTCATCTTTAATCACACGTAACTTACAAATCGTGAAGGATCTTTTGGTGTGCCACATACCACCGAAATCAATTCAATGAGAAGAGTGCAACAAAGATGTTTGTGACTCGAAACATCATGAATTTCCATGCCATTTTGGTCAACAAAGTCTTGACATCTTTCGGTGCTACTTGAGTTAACATCAATGAAAACCACATATCAACACTCCTAAGATGCCTAAAGATTTCATAATCTAAAATGTCCTAGAAAATAAGTTATAGCAAAAATACCAAGCTGGCCTAATTGATACTAATTTCAATATCCTTCACGAACCCTAACTTTCATAGAGTATATCTCCGTAATTATAGTGAAAAAAACTATGAAATTTGAACCAAATGTTCTTCAAGATATCTCCTCAATGTGGTCTAAGTTTCATTGTCCACTATGTCACAGAATAAATAAATTATGGCGAAAATACTAAACTTCCCTATTTTAAATCAATGTTCCACCAAGACTCCGGTGCGGGGAGACACACAGTGGGGACGTGTGGGAGTACCCTCAAATTTTAGGGAAATTTCAGGGGTGCGGGGAATTGTCGAGGTGTATATATATAATATATATTTTCATTGTTCAATAATGAAAGCATAAAAATATTAAATAGACAATTGAAATTTGAATCATTGATCCATCTTCATCATTCATTTTGATACATACATCATTCATATGACATACTCAAGTGACAAGTCTCATTATTGAATTAATTATTATTCATACATACCATGACTTTGGGTTGAAATGAAATGAGCTTTTAACTTTAAGTTTTGCCTTTCATGACTTTTAGGTTTAGGCTTTTAAATTTTAGTTATTTAGTTTTAATTTTAATTTTTTATTTTAGACTTCTAAGTTTTAGTTATTTAGTTTTAATTTTAGTTTAAAAAAAAATTAATGGTTTTGATTTGAATTTTTTATTTTTAATGTTTAATTTTTAAGTCTTATTAGACAAATTTAAAGGGGGATGCCCAAGGGCACCCTTTTTGGGGAGTCTAGACTCCCACACTGAAGGGGGATGCCTAGAAACACCCTTTTTGGGGAGTCTAGACTCCCACACTGGGGAAACACACCCCCTTGCATCTCCCCGAGACTCCCCAAAAAGGGTGCGTGGGGAAACGCACCCCCAAGAGACTCCCCGTCCTGGGTGCGTGGGGTGCGAGGGGTGCGCGCACCTGACAGTGGGGGACGCGTCCCCGTGGAACACTGTTTTAAATTGATTTCAAGAGCATTCAAGAACCTTAACTTCCTTAGATCTTATCTCTAAAAATATAGTGAACAAAGATCTGAAATTTGAACAACATGTTCTTGAAGATTTCTCCTCAACATTGTCCATGTTTCACTATCTAAAACCTCCTAGAAGGAAAAAAATTTATAGCAAAAGTTCCAAACTAACCTGTTTGACACTAGTTAAAGGAGCACTAAGGAACCCCAACTTCTTTAGAGCATATCTCTAAAAGTGTAGTGAACGAAGATATAAAATTTGAACCATATGTTCCCCGATATTCCTCCTCAATATTCTCCAAGTTTCACCAATTGAAACCTCCCATCAAAAAAATAACGAAAATTCTGAGATGGCCTATTTAAAACAACAAAGCCCTAGGTTTGTACGTTGTTATACATAATGTTATGAACCTTGCACCCTAAAAATTATAAGAAACCAATAATTACAATTCTTTTCGAAGGGAAACATCTTTTTATGATAAATACAATGTAGAAGGAAATATTTGATGATTTCTTAAGACTAGGTTTTTTGTAATATATATATATATATTATATATATATATATATATAATATATATATATATATAGGAGACAAAGGCTACAATTATAATAAAATGGAACCATGTAAGATTCTAGCCTATATAGCAATATAACAATAAAAATGTAATCAAGCAATATCTAGGGGTTTAATACGGGGTTTTAAACATAACATTAGATTGATATAGAGCTTAACACCACCCAATCAAGATTACAACCCACTTATGAAATCCTTGACTTCTATGAAGAAAGAGACGTTGATACAAGAAAATCATACAAGGTGTCACCATCATCACTAAGTGATCGAATTGAATTATCAAGAGCATATATGACACAAGATTTGGCAAGTCATTGACAAAAGCATCATCAATTGCAACATGAACATTGAGTGAGCCATTGAAAAGAGAACCATGAAAAAGTGAAGAGACATTTACAATATAAAAGATTGGAAGAGTCATAAGTAGGGTGTACATTAGTGATAGGAGTTGACTTGAACACTATAAAAATACTTAGGAAAGTAATTATATAAGTAGAGAGAAAACCAAAATCATAGTGAAAAAGAATTGTCCAGTAAAACATGACATGTATCATATGGAAGAAGACATAAATGGGTGATATGAAGCAACATGATCTACGGAAGCATGCCAAGTAGAATATTTTAAAAGAAGTAATGTGAAATATCCTCACAGACATGAGTAGGAACCTTGTCAAAAATAGCCTCTATATTCAACCACTTTGTCAAGTGATGAGGTCATAAAGTAGCTAACCCTAAAAAGTTTCATTTTACCCAACCATAGTGTACCAAAACTTTAGAGATATAAATATGTTTTTCCCTTCATTAAGACCATGGGCCCATGCACTAGATCCAAGTGTTCTAAAAAATGAAATAAAAGGTTTATTCCCAAATCATTCCTAAAAAGGATTCGTAGCAATAATAGCATGAGTAGGTGTTATATTAATGATATGGGCTACAAAAACAACCACCTCTCCCCAAAATAAAGCTTCATTTCTTAGAGGGAAGAATGAAAGAAACCATCTCTATGATAGGGAATATTTTTATGTTCTACTACCCCATTTTGTTGTGAGTGTAAAGAAAAATTCTCTAGTAAGAGGTGCACTAAGATACAAGAAATCCCTAGAAATAATTGTTAATATTTTCATCTCCACCATTAATCCTAAGACACTTGATCTTCCTACTGCTTTGATTTTCCACAAGATATGAATTCCCCAAAATTTAAATCATTAATAATGAGGAAGTAGTTAGCTCCCCTAATAAAAGATGTATCCATAGGTTCATCAAGAACACTATGAACCAAGGAAAGAGACTCAAACGTTCACCTCACTTTGTCTATATGAAAGCACTTTGGATGATGTTTCCCTAATACATGCCCCTCATCTATGGAAGGTCATTAGCTATAGGTAGCCAAATCATATGTTGCAAAGATTTGTAATTGGCATGATCAAGACATTAATGTTATAGGATGACGATGTCATCAGTGTTGGCTACTATAGCAACAAATTTTTTTCCCATATTCCCCAATGTGTACATATGATCAGATTAATAACAATACCCTGAGGCAAACACCTTAAAGCCATCACTCATCCTTTGCAACCCATCAATCTAGCCAAACTTCCATCTTTTAATTGGTATGTAATGCAATAAAGAGACAAAAATTGGTCCAACACCTAGAACATGGAGACCATCTCCAAACTTAATTGCATCAATGATACATTACCACTACTTGCAACCTTTATCATTAAATTATCACAAGTTGTCACTCTCTTTCTGTTGTAATGATATTTATAATTTGAAAATATGTATTGAAGTTTGGTCATATCTCAGTGAGCTCCAAAATCACTCATTGATGAACAGAACCAAATCACAATGTACCACCAATGTGCACTATCAAGAGATCCAACATTGTCATAAAAAAGGTCATTAATGCCTATTGTGGATCTTGCAAGCTCTTCAATTTTTTTGAAAACAAGGGAGAGAAGGCTTCAACAATTGGCCATCCTCATGACAATATTTGTTGCAAGTATTTTCATTTACCCTAGTTAAACTCAAATTTAAAAGGGGTTGAGTCAACATTTTAATGGGCTCAATCTTAGGGGTTAATTTACGCATACTTTCCAAAGTAACTTAATGTTGAATGGGATTAAAGAAAACCTTCTCAAGAGTAGATGTTACATGATTCTTAAGAAATAAATGGATGTTGTAGAATATTAGAGAAAAATGTTTGAACGATAACGAGAGATTATTCAAAACAATACTTAAAAGTTTTGAATTTGATTTGTATTTTCCTCATGCTCAAATATGTATGCATTCATTTTTTTTAAAACCTTGCAATATCCTCTTCAATTGTGTCAAAATCACCCATCTAAAGGTTGGAAGGTATAATTTCAAGTTTGTTGCCCTAAAAGGTATTCATTATTCCAAAGAAAGTTTTGAATATATCCTAGATTTTGTTCACATTATCATCCTTGGTATTGTTACATACCCAAGCCCCTCAAATAAATCTTGAGAAAATGGGTTTTTATTTTTTTTCATCTTAACAAATTTAGATATGTTTCATTCTTCCACTATAGTATCCTTTGAATCTAGCCTTGTTGTGCAAGTCAAATACCACAAGAAACACCCATTTAGCATTACATTATGCCAACTCAAAAGATATTTCATCTGGCATTTATCGTATTCAATCCTCAATCCATTTGGACTAATCAAATGTTCCACTCAATCTTCAAGGGAAAGAGATCACTAGTCTATCAAGCTAATGTGATGGATTGTCCATTGACCACTTTCAAAAAATCCACCTGATGTATAGGAAAAAGGGTCATTCAACCTTTTTGATAGATGACCATCGAGCCTCTTCCAAAGATGTCCTCGACCAAAGGCTACGACCTATCAAACCTCTTCAAAAGATGGTCATTGGACCATTTTTTAAAGATGAACCCGATACAAAAATGTAAATGGCATCAAGCCTCTTTCCAAGATAACCCATTGAGTACTTTTTCAAGATGTACATGATGCAAAGGCTAAGGTCATCAAGCCCTATTTGAAGTCAATAATTCAAACTTAGACAAAAAGTGCTTCAATCTTAAGAAAAAACACTTCAAGCTTAAACCCTAAAAACAAGCATTGACCCACTTCAAATATAACACTTCGAAGTAAAATAAAATATGCTTTTGAGCCCATACAAATAACACGTCAAACACTGAACAAGAAGGACCCAATCATAGAAATAGAAAGGTCCACAGGTTCAAAATCCCTTCTCAAAGTCAAGTTGGTGTTTGGCCTTTGACCATGCCAACATGAAAATGTACTTTGAGCAAAAGATGGCCATTCAACCTCAAGTTTGAATGCATAATATAATATAGAAATCTCTAGAATAACTTCAAACTCAAATATCCCTAAGGCAATTCGCATGTAAACGCATACATCTAACTCATGCAACAAAGTTAAGCATGGAAACATTATATAACCATACATCTCATTTCCAAATTCATACTTAAGAAATATACAAGTTTAACATCAAAATTATAATAGGAAATTACAAAAAAATATGGAACACATATCTTCTTAAGAAGATGGTGCAATGACACTTGTTGCTTATGAGAAATTTTCCTCCCAACTATAGGCATCTATTGCAGATCCAAGTCCCAAGTCAGGTTGTGAGGCCAACAGGACAAATGAACCTAGATGAGGACTCTCAGGTATCTTCCGCAATAAAATTGCTCTCAAGATTAGTCAATTATTCAACATAATCTCCTAAGAATGTTTCCAACCAACTCAATCGTGGCACTCCTTTCCAATGCTCCATACAACAAAAGGAAGATATTTCCCTTATCTACTCAACAATGCCTCTGGAATATTATCCCCTCCAATGCTCTTCATTGTGTGTAAGAGTCCAATTTGTTGCATGTATTCATAAACAACCCAACATAATTATGTATTGGTTCTTTAGCACTCATTGACAAAAAATCTACAAGGAAATGGAGGTGGTTTCCTATCAACCCAAGCTCAATTCTCTTTTGCAACACTTTATCTCTCTTCTTGAGCTCTCAATCTTCACTTCATTGACATTGTCTAGCCATTTACAAGTCCAAACCATAATCCCTAGAGAATGCAACTATATAACTTCAAAGGTGTATGGATACGGAGAATGGTTTGAATGGTGAATAACACAAATGCTAATAGAGTTTGAATGCGTGGAATAAATGCATGGGTGACTTCATTCAAATTAACATTAAGGAAAAGTGCATGAGAATAAAGATTGTTAATATTTCCATGAGGTTCAAACTCATATGAGGATGTAGCCTCTTACACTCTTTGTGTTTGACCTAAACCCACATGCTCTCATACCTAGGGAAGGTGGACTTTCTCATGAGCAACCCCATGCATTCAATGCTTAGTGGTTGAGGTTTTATTGATGCACACAATCATTAAGGAAAAAGGTAAAAAGTATGAAACTTGAGCGACTTAGATTATTTGTCATCCCTTTAAGCCTCTGTCCTCTTCCTATCTAGTGGACTCATGGCACCTCTCATCCTCCCCATAATAGTAAGCCTTCGACAATAATATTTTTTCAAAATAATACTTAAATGTCTTGAAAATACTTATGGTATATAAAAAGGATATTTACCACAATTGCATGCTTAGACATTCATTAGTCTAGCCTTGGTCTTGAGCTCTTCCCTAGGAATTCATCCAATATGTTTACGCAATCTACACAAGGAAGCATTTTATCTAAACCCATTCAACTTGACTTTTGTCATTATAGCCACTTTATTTACAATTTCAAACAATGCATCCAAAGAATCAAAACCAAGATATTGCAAGGATGATGAATGAGATCTAAGAGTGATCAACACAAAATCTCCATCCTTCTTCAAACATGCAAAGTCAACATTGTCATCATCTTAAACCATAAGTGACATCACCAAGTACACACATGGATCTTTGCTTCGAAGCAGAGTAATTATTTAATCCACCCAATAATGAAAGTTGGCCCCATTAAAACAAGAAAACAACCACTTTAAATCCATAAGCTCAATAGCAACACAATGAATGCTTCTTATGGAATGAAGACTTCAAAAATATGCAGGGTTTATATCTCCAAGACCGCTAAAAAATCCCTAGACTAAATGATCCAAGCGAACCCTAGTTCCACATTATAAGAAAGATGCCACTAGCCAATTATTTTTCAAATCAAGTAAGCAAATTGAAAGAGTGAGGTTCACCCTACTCTAATACCATGTTGAGAATCATAAATGAGAGCAAGGAATTGAAAGAACCAATGTATGTACCATTTCAATCACTAGTGTGCTAGAGGGACATATCCATAGTGTACTAGAAAGAAAGATTACCCAAATATGAGTGCTACATGAGCCAATATATCAAATTTAACTAGGTCATCTTTAACCGTACCTAATAGTAAATAAAAGAATAAAGAATATAACCCTAACTATAATACAAGTATAGAGTGCTACATATAAATGCATTGTGGCCACATCCTACACCAATAATCCCAACAATTGTTACCTTGAATTTTGCATTTGAGCAGGCTGTCATATATTCAACTTTTTAAGAAAGTTACATAAAAAATTTAACAGTTCCAAAAAATTCACCTTAAAAAAACTTTTAAAAATACCCCAAATTTAGAAATAAAAACTTACTACTATAACTATATTATGCATATTCTAAATTCTTGAAACCCAATTCACTGGGATACTAAACATTTATATTCAAGAGCTGTAAGTGCTTTGATAGATTTCTGATAAGTAAAGCAATAACATAGAACCACTAATCTTTCATTAATTTCTATTAGTGAATTATACTTAAAATGATGCGAAAAAGCATAGAAAAACGAATTACTGACCTTTAGTTTTTAAATTATATTCGGAAAGAACTATCATGTTTTCTTAGCAATTACAAACATTAATGACATCCTCTTGAACTATTTGCATTTGAATTTATCGAGAAAGAAATTTTACCTTTCGAAAAGATTGAACAATTACAAACATTAATGACATCCTCTTGAACTATTTGCATTTGAATTTATCGAGAAAGAAATTTAACCTTTTGAAAATATTGAACAAACTCCTTTAGCTCCACTCAGCTTTCGCTTTGATATCTCAAAGCTAAACGAGGGAAATTGCACTCAACTTGTATCCGCTTCTGCTTCTAACTAGTAAGGTATTCTTGAATTCTGTTAGCACACTTTGTGAAGCGGCCCAATAACAAATTACCATCAGATCTCTGATTGAGCCAGATCAACCTTTTGATGGGCGGTCAAATATTCAGAATGTACTAACTGAACGATGTGTTTTAACTTATAATCACGTAATTATGAGCCATTCAGGAGAAATCGATACAAAGTTGTACAGAGTTGTCCAAAGAGCTTGATACAAGGACAATTTTCAGTGACTGCAAGCACAGGTCATTCTGGACAACAAGTTAGAATATTCTAGATTCTAGTGATGCATTTCTGCAATTTCACCAAGGCCTGTCTAAACCCCCCAACACGAACGCGCCTTGCCAGTTTCAAGTCTCTGGCCACTGAAATAGCAAGCATATAAAATTCATTAGGTGTCTATGTGATAATATAATATGTTCTACAAAAAAATATTATCTTTGACCATGAACCATGAAAAAATATAGCGAAATTTTTTAGTTAAACAAAGTTGACAATACATGCTGTGCAATAGCATCATGCTTCATGTTAATGCAAACCGGAGCAAGTCAGATGTTTACCCTGTCATCAACTATGTACAGATAATTCAAAAGTGAAAATGTTCATAGTGCATCACTACAATCAACAAATATAAATAGGAAAGTAACCTAAAACATTTCCTTCAACAAGACAAGCAATCAACTCATAACCGGAAAGGGAAAATTACATGGAAATGACTGTAGGACTCGAGTCTCCTTGGCATCTTCTCTGTAAATACCATCACACTAAATTGCGATAAGGAGATTTTCTGATGCTTACTCATAATTTTGTGCGATATGCAATCTTGTTTAAATTACGCTTCAGTTTCACAAAAAGGAAAAAAATGGGCACCAACCAATAGTACTGATAGAAGATAGGATAGCATGCACTCAAGTAATAAAAAAGGAAAGAGAAAAATGAGAGCTAGCCGTTGTGAAATGGAAATTCCAACTGTAATTAATTCCTAGAGATCTGTCAGCAGTTCAACAAAGAATACACGATAAAGCAGCAACAGGAATAAGAATCAATGGGATGACAAATATGAGTTGTTGTTGAGAAAGCAGGAACAAGAATAAGAATCAATGGGATGGCAAATATGAGCTGCTGTTGAGAATGAACAAAGTATGATAAATGATGTTTTATACATAGCTTCCATACTTGCAACTGTCAGCTCTGGGAAGAGTAGTCGGTCCAAATTGACCAATTATCGGCCAGTCAATGCTCACCATACACAATCTTTAACTACTCTCCACTTCTTGGCAAGCTCACATTGACCAAGTATGGGCTAGTCAATGCTCAACATACGCAAGAATTCTTGGTATGTATTCTCTGCATCTTGGCCAGCTCACATTGACCAACTATTGGCTAGTCATTCCTCACCATACACACAAGAAGTCTTGGCAAGTACTCTTCCAGTAACCCAAGTGATTTTCATGCATTGAAAGTGATTTTTGTTGCATTATTTCATACTGCCAGGTATGCTGAGTATGGGTATGCCATGTCAGCAAATGTGGTGAGTATAAGTATGCTAATTATGGTTTTTAAAAATGGAAAAATTCATAGGCTTTAGATTTTATTGAGAAAACACAAACAGACCGGCAAATAATGACACCAAAATGGGGGTAATATGGCTCAACAAAATCTTTTAGAACATGAAAATCGAATACTACTATACTTACAGGGTGCATCATACTACATCTACTAATATTAATTTCTCCAAACCTTCCCGGATAAGAAAATATTTTAGAACATGAAAATAGAATACTACTACACTTAAAGGATGCATAATGCTACATCTACTAATATTAATTTTCCAGACCTTCCAGCATATCAACAAAGATGGAAGAAAGTCCAAAGCCCATAATATACTTCTAGAGAAAAATTTGTAAAAAAGTAGTTCAAATGGCCAAAAAGAAAAGGAAGAAACGTTATTTCAAACTAGGTTTCTTGCATAGAGTTTTTTCTAGATCTGCATGATGTTTGCATCAAATCTGGATCCCTTTTATTGTCCATGTAAATGCATCTAATATCAGATCACGGCACACCTCATGGAACTCTCTATCAGTTTCCATGGATCAGAAACTAATTCAATGGGAATATGTAATGAAAAGAAAACTCACAAAGAACTAAATATAAATGGGAAAACCTTTAAAGAGATGTTTTTTCTACCTGTCACTAAGATTAGTTGCAACAAATCATAAGAGAGTAGCCATATTGAAGGGAAATTAAGAAAACTGAGCCCACATTCCTTAAATTAAAACATTCAGTTTAATCTTTCCTTCTAGGCATTTCTAAAGCTGTGACAAAATTAAGGAATCCTAAGATGATCTGTAAACTGATGTGGATATTTCACTGGAACAAATTATCACAACAGATCTGATAAAATAACCGAAATCTATAAATCAAGGTTATTTTTCTTTTATATCTCAGATTCTTTAATGCTGATTTTCTGTTTAAATGCATGAAATAGCTAAAATGCGAGAAATAGAGAACAGAAAGAAATATGCATCACTAACAATAATAGACATAAGTTTTACCCTAGGAAATGCTTACAAGAGAAAACTGAGCTAGAAGGTTAGGCTGCTCTGCTCTCTTTTCTTTGGTATAGAAATATGCAAATACAAAAGAAGAGGTACTACTCCTTAGGGACTTACCTCAGACCTATGGCCTGTGAGGCTACTACAAAGCCTTAACCCCTTCTATTCAACTCTCTAACTTCCTACTAGTTGCTCTGCTCAACTATGGAACAAAATATAGTAACAAAGATTCTAGAATGGAACCCTTGCTCTTCCTAGCAGCCCGAGCTATAACATATCCCAATAGCTAACTAGGGGTAATCTTTGACTCTTGTTGTTGCTCAGATTGTATAGACACAATGCGACAACGACATAGGTCGAGGGCTATCACTCTAATCCCCGACCTCTCCATTCTAGCTGTCTCCCAACATCAGGGTGTGGGGGGTAGTCCCTAAGGAAAATGGAAATGCAAGACCTAATGGCAACCAACAAGTCCGGGAGACACGATTGAATGGCATAGCCACTTGGTTGATTATATCAAGTTATGAGATTAGATTGAATTATTTATGAGACCAGTGCCTTATGGAGTCAACTACTTGCTTTAGATAAATTAGATACCAGGTGACTCGATGAACAATTTTTGCTTTGATGCTTAATTATCCTATATGCTATGCAAATCCTATGACTTAGGTGAAATGCAAGATATTGGTTTATTTTAATTATATGCCTAACTAAATGTAACCTTCCTCTTAACTATTTTGAAGCTAGTCTCTAGAGTAGGTTGTGAGAAAGAAGCCAAGGGGAAGCAAGCAAAAGCTTGGTTAATGATACCTCCCCTTAGGTTCTAGCCACCCAATGCCTGTGGTGCTGCAAAAACTATGGCTCTAACGACTACAAGGTCACCGTGTTAACTACTAAAGAGGTGCTAGGCTCCTCAACCTAGATGAGGAAGGTGGTCCTATTCTCTATCAACCAAGCTTATGCTTGGAGGTAAGTTATTAATGCAAGACTAATTCTAGGATGAGATGCAAGATTATTGAATGTCTTCTTAGGGTGAGATTGCTTGTGACCTTAAGTACTTAGTTGCGATTGATCTTGATTGATCTTAAGTTATGTCAATAAGTACTTAACAATGGCAAATAAGAAACAATCTCAATTGCAAGAATATGTGCCAATTTTATAAGTGCCAACAAGATACAAGAGATAATCAAGAAGTAATTACCCAAGATGTAAATAACAAAATAGATGCTCTTCAAAATGATCTACCAATATAAAATTATCATTCACAATACATATCCACTTTAGAAATGAACCATAAATCTAATGATAATTAGAACACTTATCCACTTAGAACAATTAGCCAATGATAATTACTCAAAGAGACAATAAGATTATCAATGCTCTTTAGTCAATTAGGAGCCTTCCAAGATATGTCAACAAGATAATGCTAATGTCATGATTAGATTCTTAAATGCCAACAAGAGATACTATTATCCAATGAATTCCTAGATTTATCCACTTGAGCAACAATTCAACAAGATCATTGGATTAGGTCAAGTGCTTTAGAGAGTGAACCTATTAGTGCAAGTTTGGAACTTTAAAAATATTGGAACTCACAAGAAACCAAAGTGTTAGTGTTCTTATCCATATTACCAATGCTAACAATCTTCTTCACAATAGCACATTAAACAATGTAAACAAATCCTTTCCACAATGAGCAATTATTATAAATAGAGCATAACCAAGTGAAGACGTTTATGTTACTTGTGTTTTGATAACATTCAATTAGCAAAAAATAAACTTTATGACAGCAGTGAGAACACTTAGTTTAGAGCACTTGAGATGCAAGATGTGATATGCCTATGAGTGCAAAATGCAATTAATGGAGGCTCAAATACCAAACCACTTTGCCAAACACAAGAGCCTTAATGAATTTAACTCTTTAGACACCAATGCCACTGTTATGATCAGACCTCAATATGCAGCCCCACAGAGTATGACAGTCAATAAATTTTATAAAAAGAAGCCAAACAATGAATGCCCACTAAATGAAATTAACTTATTAGTGTCTTAGGCCACTTTTGAATGATTTTTTATGCCATTTAATTAGATTTATACCACTGTTATGGAATAATTAACTAGCTGTAAGTAAACAGTGAAGAGATCAATGGTTTTGAGGGCAAGCCAGTGGGCCTTCAGGTCTAGTAGAAAGCTACAAAACTGGCCCACAATTCCTCCTATGAAGAGGCTACTTGCAACCACCAAAATCAGTCGAAAATCTCCTCAAGGGTCTAGATCCAGCTCAAAACCCCAGCAAATCTTCTTGAAATGTGAAAATTCCTAGACCTAACAATCTCTTCAATCCTACTGCAGCCAGCTGAATCGACTTCACCTAGATTGTAAATTACATTACAAGCTTATTTCGGATTTCTTCTTGAAACATTGAAGTAAATTACTGAAACAGCCTACACCAAATTAAATATGATTCTGAAACATACAAAACTGAGCAAGGAAAATAGAAACACATAGGACACCATTATTTTTGGACAATAGTCCCCAGAAAAACCCAATGCGGGAAAACCGGTGCAGCAGCTCTAAAGGTTTTATTATTATGCAGGAGAAAATTTGAGTACAATTCTAGGATGCTCAACTAGCAATCCAATACAGAGAGAATACTAAACAAAAGACTGGTGAAATGATCTCACCCTGTCACTGGGAGAACCAGTCACTGATCCTGTTGAACTAGAGGCTCTGCATCACCCTCTGTGTGACCTCTGCATAGAACTACGTCATTCCCGATAGTTTTTGCATCACCCTTACTAGGTATTATGTTGCCTCTCTTCTGGATCCTCTATTGGCTAAGAAAATCAAACTTATGCCTCCCGGATTCACACCTTGGCTTCCGACAACTGAAACTCAACTTCCCTTAGCAAGAAACTCGACTTCCCCTCAAGGACTGTGCTTCCTCTGCGTCAGCACTATGTGGGCCAACGTCAACCTTCCTCTGGACGTCTTTCTGTCCTCTCTCTGCCTCGTACTCTTCGAAAATTCCTTCTTCCAGATTCTCACTGCCCCTTTGTTGCAAGAAATCTCCTCAATCGATTTTTCCTCCTGAGAACTTCTCACTTCAAGAAATCGATTTCCTTGATCTCTCATTGTATCTTCCAAATGACCCTCAAGCCTCTTCTTATATCTTCTTGTTGGACAACCAATGGACTAGATTAAATCTTAATCAAAGGCTTAGATCGTTTTGGCTTGATCTATGTCTTTTTCTAGAAGTTTCACCCATGACTAGATTAATACCCATTAATATTTTAATTTTCCTAAGTTTAGACTTAGGAACCCCATTAAAAATATTAATTATTTTAATAAAATCACTTATGGGTGGAATTTCCCAAAACGATTTCTGGGTTCTTTGGAATACATGTGCCCAAGCCTCCCTGCGAAATTTGAGACTTAGAGCACATCCGATGCTACCCCAAATCAACACTCCCTCTTACCGAGGAATGTGCTCTAGCAATACATTACTACTGCATATTGCTCTGACTCTGAAGCATCGTCCTCTGTGTTTTTGATGTCTAACATGTTGTCCACCAACTACTGCGTTGTTGTTGCTATTGTATTGTTGCCTTTGACACTCCCACTGCCAATGCTACATCTGTACTCCAGCTTCCTCTCAAATGTTGCATATGCTATGCTACTAGCACTGCCTCTGCTAACACTTCATGCTAACTCAGTTGCTGAGAGAAGCAACTGAAAACACCCAAAACTGGACAAGTATCTAGTGGATACACCTTGGTGTTGAAATCTTGGCTGCTGCTAGTCCTGCGATGTCCTTTGAAGCCACTGCATTGCTGAATCTGTGCATTGTGCCTCCACGCACTGTTGCCTCTTTGCTTTGCACTACTCACATTCTGGCACTACTAACTACTGCATCTGTCGAATCAACACTCCACGACACCAACTGAAAACTCCACCATCCCACTACTAAAGATCATGGGCTCCCGTAGCAAGGTGATGATCCAAGAGGTGGGCTCTTCAAGGATCCTACCCATCTGTAGCTCTATCGAACTACAGTTCTATATCAACCCACCTCCTGTGAAAATTTCTAAACTGAAATTCTACTGCAACAACTGATTTTTTCACCTACTTATTATTCACAATAAGTTATTTATGAAATCCCTTTAGCAAATATTAAAATAAATTCTACTGCAGTTATCACACAATTACCCAGATATAAATACATGCACAAGGATCAATCACATCAACATAATTGTTTTTGGAAAATTTTCCCCGGAAAAACCCAATGTGGGAAAACCGGTGAAGCAGATGAGGGCTTTATTAATCTTCAACAACAATTGCTTTTACAAGGAATGATTTTACAGAGAAACTGAAACACTTGAGACTTTCCCTTTGAGACTTTCTGACACTTTGGAGACCCTGCTCCCACTCGTGCGTCACCTCTGCGTCACTCTGCATGGCTCAGCGTGGCTTTAAGTGGCTTCGCGTCCTTCTGCGTCAGCCTGCGTGAGGGTTGCGTCTCTCCTCTGGACTGCATCTCTCTCTGCATTGTCTCCCACTGTCCCTGCGTCACCTTTTCCTCAGTCATTGCCTGTTGTTGATTCCCTCCTCTTCCTCCACCCTGCAACTCTCCCTTTGAAATCATTCTCCTTTACTTGAGAATCAATTTTCCTAGAGATACTAAGTATCTGTCGGTGCGTCTCCAAATGATCCTCAAGTCTTTTCTTATACTTTTCCTGTTGACGAATCAACGACCGAGATTAAGTCCCTAATCAACGACTAAGATTAAAACAGACTTGATCCTCGTCTCTTAGAAGCTTCTCACCCTCATCTTTATTAATACCCATTAATATTTTTATTTTCCTAAGTTCAGACTTAGGAACTCATTAAAAATATTAATTATTTTAATAACTCCTCATCTGGGTGGAATTTCTCAAAACGATTTTTGGGTCTTGGAGATCTCATGTGCTTTAGCCTCTCCTCCAAATTTCAAGGCTAGAGCACATTAATGCTACCAAAAATCAACACTCCCTCTTAGCGAGGAATGTGTTCTAGCAATGCTTCATTATAGAAACATCACAATGATCTTCCACACTAGTACCTGTGTTGATGCTTGGCCTGCTGCCTCACATCCCCTATATTGCTGCTTCTTGTACTATTGTCCATGACACTACCACTGTCACTGATGCACCTGTATTGCAGCTCCCTCTCAATCGTGCTGCATCATGCTGCCCATAGCACTGTCACTGCTAACTGCTGCACTGCAACTCCAGACACTTACCCATTTCTGATGCTAAAATGGATTCTTTACCATCCCCATCTTCTCCTTGAAATAAACAAACTTTGTTCTTCCTAGAGCCTTGGTGAGGATGTCCGCCACCTGTTCTCCTGTAGGAGTGTATCTCAATTGTACTGCCCATCGTTGGACACAGTCTCTGACAAAGTGACACTCGATATCAATTTGCTTCGACCAATCATGAAATATTGGATTCTCAGAGAGCTTGATGCAACTTTGATTATCACACATGATCCTAGTTGCTTCCATCCTTCTCCTTAATAGATTCACAAGCAATTTCCTAAGCCATATGGCTTCGCACAAAGCTGTGCTAGCTTCCATATATTCTGCTTCAGTTGAGCTCAAAGCCACGAATTTTTGTTTCCTACTACACCAGAAGGTCATTCCCGATCCAATGTTGAAAGAGTACCTAGTTGTACTTTTCCGATCTACTGAACTTCTAGCCTAATCTGTGTTAGTGAACCCACTCAGCCTGATGTCATTGCCTCTGGTGTACAATAGTCCATACTCCCAGCAGGACAATAGTTTAAAAAATGCTTCAGTAGCAATTCTAGCCAGAGATCTAGATGATTAGAGACTCAACTTACTCTCTAATTTACAGATGAATCCTCCAAATGGAAAAATAATGGCTAGTGTCTTTGATCCTTGTCAAAATAATCTTGGTGGTTGATAAACACTTCAAGATCTTTTAATCTTAGCCCTTGATTTTTTATTTTTGGGGAATTTTCGAATTTATCATTTAATTAACTCAATATTAATTATTTCGAGTTAATTTCCTTAAAAATTTGATTTTGACTTAACCACCAAGGTCCAAAGTTCCAAATTTTCTAGAAATATACAAAATTCCCTTGGTGGAGGACCTTTAAAAATTGACTCTTTTAATACCCACGAATTTTTCCATTTGGAGAATTTATTTTCCTAAGACAATTCAATTTGACTCTAATTAATTAATTTCCTGGCTTAGGATTTAATTTTATTTTGCCAGAAAAATTAATTAATTTACACATAAGGGGATTTAATTATTTTCCAACCCTCTAATTCATATAATTTTTCATTTACAAGACTCAAAGATGGAATACGCATTCGTCTTAGACCCTCAAGACACATAACCCATCTGTGACACAATATGATCTAATAAACCAAGTGATTTGTAATAAAATAATTTAGCCAATTAGCTTAAATTATTCCCAAACCACTTTTACATCTGACTCGACTAAAACACTAGGACTCACCTGATAATTCGACAATAAATTTCACCTCAGTTTTGGGGTTTAAGCTGGAGGGATAAAGCTCCTCTGATTAGCCGTGTCAAAAAACATAGGTAATCAACAAGGTTAGAAAACCTCCTAGGATGGAATTCGTCATCAAATTATAGGCTTACCTAGGTTGTTACATAGACTCAAGGTCTACTAAGATCATTTACAATATATAACTTGCAGAATGGGATGACCATGACACATGGACTGTTGATATGTGATCTAATCCTTGTTGAAAAAGTAGGTACTTCCGCTTCCCTTGAACTTTGACAATTTGAGTGCAACATCTGGCTCCATATGGTGACATGTTGCTTCCAAGAAGTAACTTGGGAATCCCAGAATCCTACATCCAAGGAAACAAAATTCCATCAAATAGATATCCATTCAACATCGAAATCTTCATGCATAAAAGAAAATACCGTTGGAATAGAAAATCTACTCTAACAAACTGAAATATACACGACATAATATAAATGTGTGAAATAAACTATCTAACGACATGAAATAAAGAGGGAATAGGGTTAGAGATGTTATAAAAAATGATGCCCATTGCATCAGATATCATCGGTGAGGAACAATCTCAGGCATCTGACCTCTACCAGGTAGATCAATTGTTTTTCATATGTCCCTTACTGAAGTTTGCCCCTCTTAGGTCGGTGTGACTACTCATCACTACGCTACATATCTCTGTCAATCTGAAACCTTCTTCTTTTTCTGCTAGGTGTGAAAATTCTATCACTGCAACATACCATAATACAAAAACAAACACATGCACAAGAATCAACACATTGACACAGATATTTTGGACAACAGTCCCCGGAAAAACCCAATGTGGGAAAACCGGTGCAGCAAGGGAGGATTTTATTATTCAGCAATTCTTTAGTGTAACAGGGTGCCAAACTGGCTTGCACTTCTCCCAGTCCCAGCGTCAACCTGGCTGACCTCTGCGTAGCTCCCAGACACTCTGCATCAGCCCTGGGTCTCTCTCCGTCACCCACGCATGCCCTCTAGTGACTGCGTAGTCTATTGTTGCCTCTGCGTCTACCTGAAAGGCCCTACATCTGGCTCTCCTGCCTCTGCGTTGGTCTTCTGTTGTTGATCCTAACTCTCTATTCCCTACTTGCTACCTCCTGCTGCTCTCCATACCACTAGTTCGAATTTTTCAGCTAACCCTGGTCTAGAAATCGAACTGACTGGTCTCCCTTAGTGTGTTCTCCAACTGACCCTCAAGCCTCTTCTTATACTTTTCTCGTTGGTCCATCAACGGCCGAGATTAAGTCCCTAATCAACGGCTAAGATTAGATATGGCTTGATCCATGACTTTTGGACCATTCTAACTCAGTTTTATATTAATTCACATTAATATTTTATTTTCCCTAAGTTTAGACTTAGGGACTCCATTAAAAATATTAATTATTTTAATATCTCCCAAACTGGTTAGATTCTACCCAAACCATTTCTGGGTCTTGGAGATCTCATGTGCTTTAGCCTCTCCACCAATTTTTTTGGCTAGATCACATCCGATGCTACCCCAAATCAACACTCCCTCTAAGCGAGCACTGTGCTCTAGTAATACTCCTCACTGAGTATCACCCTGATCATACGGCATCGGTCCCTGTGCTGATGCTCAGCCTCCTTGCCCAACATCCTTTGCACTGCTGCCCATGGCTCTGCTACTGCTGCATCTGTATGACAACTCCCTCTGCATCCATGTTGTTGTTGGTCCTTTTCTCCCAACACTGCATCCGCACTGCAACTCCCTCTGCATCCATGTTGCTATCACCCCCATTTCTACTACTAAAACGGGTTCTTTATCATCCCCATCTTTTCCCTGAAGTATTCAAACTTTGTCCTTCCAAGGGCCTTGGTGAGGATGTCCGCCACTTGTTCTCCTATAGGAGTGTAGCTCAACTGTGCAGCTCCTTGTTGGACACAGTCTCTGACAAAGTGACACCGAATATCAATATGCTTTGACTAATCATGAAACACTGGATTCTCAAAGAGCTTGATGCAACTCTGATTATTGCACATGATCCCGGTCGCCATTTTCCTTCTGAATAGGTTCACAAGAAGTTTTCTAAGCCATATGGCCTCACACGAAGCTGTGCTCGCTGCCATATATTCTGCCTCAGATGAGCTCAGAGCCACGGACTTTTGTTTCCTACTGCACCAAGAATTCATTCCTGATCCAATGTTGAAAAAGTACCTAGAGGTACTTTTCCAATCCACTGAACTTCCTGCCCAATCTGCATCAGTAAATCCACTCAATCTGATATCCTTACCATTGGTGTACAAGAGTCCATAATCGATTGTTCCCTATAAATACCTGAGAACATGTTTGGCTCCTGCTCAGTGTGCCCTCTTTGGTTCCACCATGAGCTGACTGAGGGTTTTGACAGCGTAGCAAATGTCTAGCCTGGTATTGACTAGATACATCAGGGACCCTATGAGTTGCCTGTATAGGGTGGGATCAACATCCTTGTCTTCTGATGCATCAATCTTCTTCTAATTGGTGATCATTGGAGTAGCCATGGGTCTACAGTCCTCCATCCTAAATCTTTTCAGGATTTCTGTAGCATACCTCCCTTACCCAAGGAAGATCTCTCCCTTCTGCTGCCAAACTTCCAACCCTAGGAAGTAATGCATTAGTCCCAAATCCTTCATATTGAATTTTGTGGCTAGATTCTTCTTGCAGTTCCTAATGAGCTTGGATGATCCTGTCAGAAAGAGATCATCCACATACAATACTAGGATTAGTGGCTCATTCTCTACAACCAGATAATAGAGGTTTGGAGCCGCGTCCATCTTCTACAAGTAGCCATCGATTCGACCATACCATGCTCTAGGTGCCTGTTTCAGCCCATACAAGGCTTTCTTCAATCTGCATACATGAGACTTCTTCTCATGTGTCTCAAAGCCCTCTGGTTGTTCAATGTATACCTCTTCTTCTATTACCCCGTTCAGAAAAGTTGTTTTGACATCCATCTAATGAATCTCCCACCCCATCTGAGCTGCAAGAGATATCACAGTCTTAATAGATGTATACCTAGCTACTACGGCGAAGGTCTCCTCGTAGTCAATTCCTTCCTTTTGAGCATGCCCTTTAGCCACAAAGTTGGCCTTGTATTTCTCAACACTGCTGTTTGCAGCGTATTTGATCTTGTAGATCCATCTCGAACGTACCACTGATCTGTCTTGAGGCCTTGACACTACCTCCCAGACATCGTTCACCATTATGGAGTTGTACTCCTCTAACATCGCATCTAGCCAAACCTGATGTTGAGCTGCCTCCTGGAAATTAGCAGGCTCCCCATCCTGAGCTACTAATGCCTAATATCTATCTGGCTGTTTTCACTCCTTATTGTTTCTTTGCGCACCGATGAAGTCCTTTGCATCTCGCAAAATCTGACGAAGTTCCCTGCCAGTTCTTCCTCTGCCAAGAGGTACTTCTGTTAACTCCTCCTCATCCTATGAATCTTCTTGATCTGAGGAAGAATTCATTACTTCTGTTGGTTGAAGAGATTTAACCAACGACTCTTCTTTTGACTGCTCCTCAGAAGGCATCTCACGAGATTTTCTGAAAGCCCTGTCCTCCATGAACTTTACATCTCGTTGAACAACTACCTTCCTGCTCCCTGGAAGATAGATTCTGTATCCCTTAGTGTTCTCTCTATATCCCACTAGATACCCCTTTTCTGTAATTTGATCCAGTGTTTTCCTCTTTTCCTTGGGTACGTGGCAATATGCTAAACTCCCAAATATCCTGAAATGACTGACTTCAGGCGTCTTCCTTGTGAAAACTTTCTCTGGAGTAATCTTGCCCAACGCTCGATGAGGAGTCTTATTCTGAACATAGACTGTTGTGTTGCATGCTTCTGCCCACAGTAATTTTGGCATATCCTTATCATACATCATGGCCCTAGCTGCTTCTACAATAGTCCTGTTCTTCCTTTCTGCTACTCCATTCTACTCCGGATTGTACAGAGCTATCCACTCTCTTCTGATGCCCTCCTTAGCGCAAAAATCAGTGAAGTCCTTATCGACATACTCTCCACCATTATCTGAGCACAAAACTTTTATTTTCTTCCAAGTTAGATTCTCCACTAGAGCCTTGAACTCTTTGAATCAACAGAAAAACTCATCCTTGGTTTTCAAAAAATAAATCCAAGTTTTCCTTGAGTGGTCATCAATGAAGGTAAGGAAATACTCAGCACCACTAAGAGCTTTGGTAGACATAGGTCCGCAAATATCTGAGTGTATCAATCCTAGTACACTTTTGGCATTGTGTTTACTCCTAGGAAATGCTGCCTTGGCATACTTTCCTAGAGCACATCCTCTACATACATCATCTCGTTCCGTACTAAGATCCGGAACTCCTGTTACAGTGCTTCTGAGAATTCTCAGAGCCCCATGGTGCAAATGTCCCATTCTTCTGTGTCATAGTTCATTTAAGTTCTTGTTTCCATGACTTCCTATTAGTGCCATTGGTGATTCTAGTTGTAATCTGTACAGCCTGTTAGTTTTGATCCCAATCTGCACTTTCTTTTTCCAGCTCAGGTGTTTGACGTATACCTTCTCCTTGATGAAGTAGACGTCATAGCCCTTGCCTTGAAGTTGTGACATGGAAAGTAAGTTTATCCCCAATCTTGGTACATGCAGCACATGTGTAGCACGGAACTGTTCTCCCAATTCTGTTTGAAAAACTATGGTACCCTTCCCTACTGGAGTACACTTTTCCTTGTTCCCCATGGTGATCTGAAAGTTCGTCTTCTCTTCTCGATACTCTGAGAGACATTCCCTGATTCCCGTCATATGCCAAGAGGCTCCACTGTCTATATACCATACTTCTGATAACGCAGAACTAGTCATACAAGCCACTTCTTCTTCCATCCTCGAAGCCAACATGGAGAAATCGAAATCTCTTGTGCAATTTTCTGAAAATCTGTGCGAGTCTCCTGGCATGGATGCCTCTGCATCATGGTCTCGACCCATAACCGTTTTCCCTTCCTGTCTCTGATTACTTGCTCTGATACCATGTGAAAATTCTATCTCACTGCAACATTTGATTTACTTTGCCTACTTATTTCCAATAAGTTATGTATGAAATTCTTTCAATAAACATTAAAAGGTATTTCGCTGTAGATATCACACCATAATACAGAAACAAACACATGAACAAGAAT
Source organism: Pinus taeda (assembly GCA_000404065.3). Classification (NCBI taxonomy): domain Eukaryota; kingdom Viridiplantae; phylum Streptophyta; class Pinopsida; order Pinales; family Pinaceae; genus Pinus; species Pinus taeda. The sequence goes on along the minus strand of APFE030974948.1, from coordinate 116,817 downwards.
CAACACATTGACACAGATATTTTGGACAACAGTCCCCAGAAAAACCCAATGTAGGAAAACCAGTGCAGCGAGGGAGGATTTTATTATTCAACAATTCTTCAGTACAACAGGGTGCCAAACTGGCTTACCCAATAGAGAGAAAATTCTCCAACACTTCTCCCAATCCCAGCGTCAACCTAGTTGACCTCTGCGTAGCTCCCAGACACTCTACGTCAGCCCCTGCTTGTCTACGTCAGCCTTGGGCCTCTCTGCATCACCCACGTAGGCCCTCTAATGACTGCATAGTCTCTTGTTGCCTCTATGTCTGCCTCTCCTGCCTCTGCGTTGGTCTTCTGTTGCTGATCCTGACTCTCTGTTCCGTACTTGTTGCCTCCTACTGTTCTCCAGACCACTAGTTTGAATTTCTCAGCTAACCCCGCTCCATAAATCAAACTGACTAGTCTCCCTCAATGTGTTCTCCAACTGACCCTCAAGCCTCTTCTTATACTTTTCTCGTTGGTCCATCAATGGCCGAGATTAAGTCCCTAATCAATAGCTAAGATTAGATCTGGATTGATCCATGACTTTTGTACCATTCTAACTTAGTTTTATATTAATTCACATTAATATTTTATTTTCCCTAAGTTTAGACTTAGGGACTCCATTAAAAATATTAATTATTTTAATATCTCCCAAACTGGTTAGATTCTACCCAAACCATTTATGGATCTTGGAGATCTCATGTGCTTTAGCCTCTCCACCAATTTTTGTGGCTAGAGCAAATCTGATGCTACCCCAGATCAACACTAGGTGAAGGGGATGGATGGTGGAAAAAGTGACATATCTCTGACGCAAAGTGAGGCGAATGCTCTTGTGGCACGACCTATTCACCATTTTCCAACTTCTTTGGAACTTCCACGTGGTATCTTCTTTCTACTTCACTGTACAATCTGACCATGCCACCTATTGCTGCTGGAATATCGACATAAGATAAATCCATCTGAATGCATCCACCTAAATCAGCTGCAAACTGTCGAGAGAGAAGCATTCCCCATACATCGAGCGCATTAATGACTGCAAGATCCATGGTGATGATTTTGTATGGATAATCTGCTAAGGCAACCTGTAAATCTCTAACCACACCAAGGACTTCAACCTTTCTAGAATCCATTGAACAAATGTTATGATATGGTCAAAAAAAAATTAAGTTTAATTGTTCCATGACCTTCTTGATCATAACATTCTTAGATGCACCAAAATCTAGCATGCAGTTGTCAAGTAATTTGTCATTTATGTCCAAAGTAAGAAATAAAGGTTCATGATTTTCATTAGTCATATAACAGTTGATATCCTTTAATTTAATTTCATCATATTTTTTTTGAAGTGTACCCACCTCAAGAAATATGCCCTTTAAGATCGAACCTTTAAAAGTTCAGGTACAAGCACAAACATCTTAATATTATTTATCCATGCAGTCCAATCCATGTTCAAACCTGACTTGTATCTTTCAGCGAGAACTTGCTTGTTCTGACTTTGACCTTTACCCTTCCTTTGATATGTGTAGCCCTTACTCTTTGCAAGTTCTAGAATTTGTTCCTGAGTTGGTTTATCAGCATAGGCTTGAGTAATGGGGTTATTTTCTTCATCAAAGGTGTTTATTGCAAAGGTTGAAGCAATCATATTAGCACATGGGCTTTCACTTGATTCACCTTGACTTGCATTATTATTTTATTGATATCTACTTTCTTCTAAGATCCTTCTAGCAAAGGCACATGTACTTTCTTCATGAAAATTGTCACAAGGTCTACAGAAAGGAATAGACTCATCAACTACGTTGGCAGACTCAAGTGGTGCAGGAGGCCTTTGATCGTTTGAGGAACTCCTTTTTGGGCACTGACTATTATTGTTACCCCTGTTATTATTATTGTTCCGGGGAGGCATACTTTGTATTTGCATCCTGGTATTCCTTTCCATCTGTATTAATTGATTATGCATGTCATTTATTTGCTTGGCATGTTTAATTTCCATATCCCTAACCAGTTCGGTTAATTCTTTGATCGTTTCTGACTCTTCTTTGATTTTGACTGGAACTCTTTCGTAACCAGGGATCTCAGATTTACCTGAAACCTTCTTATCTTTTTCTAATTCTTCAGTTGTGTTTTGGGTAGCAGCTAAAGTGACAGGATGAACCTGTCTTATCTCATATTGAACTTCTACATGGTAAACCTCAAGATATGTTTCTAAGATTGTTTTGTCAGGAGGCTTGTAATCCTGAGTCATATCCTTTAGTAATTTCTTGAACCTCTGGTTAAATTCTACCACCCTTTCAATTTCGTTCTTCTTTATGGTATTAAATTCTTTTACTAAGAATTTTCCTTCCCTTTTATCCCCATATTTGTCTCTAAATGCGTTGAGGAGGGTTCTCAGAGAATCAAAGGAATTATCAACCTTGATGTGGAACCAATCAATCACACTACTTTCCAATGATAAGACAAATAGTTTCACCCTGACATCTTCATGATTATAGTTCGTAGAATGAGCATATCTATGGAGGAACAAATCAAACTTCTTTATATGTTCTTCAACATTGACAACATTATTTCCTTCAAAAATTGGCAATTTGTTCATAGATGACTCATTTGGTAGATCATGTGAATACCCCTGGATGTTGGTGAAGTTGCAAGGCCCATAGAAGTCACCCATGATATCTTGATTTGGAGAATTGATGAAAAGAAGATGGAGGTCAAGGAGAGCTTCCTGTTTGAGAAAATTTAAATGATTTCTAGAGTGTAACTTGTTTAACTGGGCTCTTAGAACCTTTTCAGGATCGGCAGCAGGATTAACTAGGTTACCAGGATTCCTTATAGAGTATGTTCTTGTGAATGGATGAGTAAGTGGAGTCGCCACTTGAACAAGAAACCAACCTAAATGTTCAGGTGCTAAATGGGAGAATGAACAAGATGAGAGGATTAGTGAGAGAAAAAGTGATAAAGTGATGAGAAGATGAAAAATGATGAGAGAAAGATGCCAAAAATTTTGTGCCATTGATGAGACAATGAATGAATAATGAAAGATCACAAGATGATATGATGAAAGAGGATGTCGTTGAAGCGCCAAGAACAAGTTAAACTTATCCTCGGCAATGACGCCAAAAAATGTTGTTTTGCTTGACAAGCTAAATGGAAAAATGAGAGATCAATAATGAGAATGTAATTAACCCCGGCAACGAGACAAACTCATCCCTGGCAACGGCGCCAAAAAATGTTGTGGCGTTGGCGCGACAAGGAATGAAGAAAGATGGACAGATTGAAAGAATGAGATATTGTCACAAACCACAGGAACGGAAAAATGTTAATTTTAGGCAACAATGGTATGTTCTCTGCTTTAGAGAAGTTTTACTTCAATTTCTTTATTAGCCCAATATCAATATCTAGATAAGCAATCACATCAACATGATAGTAAAATGCAGATAGAACATAAACATAAATAGTAGAAGACAAGCCAAGACAAGACGACACAAGATGTGGCACCAGCCGGGGACAAACCCCAATGTGGGGAAGCCCTTGATCAATTCTTGTTATATTCTTCAATAGTTCCACAGAGAGAGAGATAGTACAATTTAGAAATCTGATAATTTATGACAGCAGCAAAAAAGCCCTAACCAGAAAAGTCAATGTTGGTCAACAGGGCAGATTTATTAACACAAGATATTATGCCAATCAACAAAATCAATTTTAGATTCGGAGTGCAAAGAAGATATAAGCCAATTTCAAATCTATAACAATTTATATCAGTAGTAAAAAATTCAAAAATTTCAGACTTATCAATGTTATAACAGCAGTGAGGAAACCACTTCAAATCATGAAATTTGCCATAGACATAAAACGCAAAAACTCTCAATGACCAGCAAATGTAGATTAACTTATTTAGCCCACTTTATAATGATGCATTCAGTGATATTTCAGGTCTGATTTGTTAGTTTACAACAGTATACAACCATAGATCAGCAAGCTACAGATGCCAAAAATAGTAAAAATACACTAGAACTTAAAATTTTCAATTATTATGGCTTTTAGGAAGTGTGATTCAGAAATTTCAGAACTGATAAATTTATTACAACAGTAAGTTAGTGACAGATCAGCAATCTAAAAAATACTAACGATGATGTCCAAAATGTCTAAAAATAGTAAGTTTTTGCCGAAAACTAAAAACTCAATTATTTTTTTTATCCTTATCAAGTATATGCTTCAGAAATATTTCAAACTTGAATTTCACAATTATGCAGTAAATTCCAGCAAGCTAAAAAGTTAGATCTAGGTCAAGTTAGAGATGTCCAAGTGGCCAAAACTTGTGAAAATTTAGATTTTGCAATTCTAATTGATTTTGACCAATTAAAATGTGGTTTTAGGGCTTAGATATCAATGATTTGACTATTGTAACAAAACTGAAGCAAAACAAGGGTTTAGAGGTCAAACCCTAGGCCCTAGGCCTTGAAGATCCCAACGTTGAAATTCGTTGAATTTTGGGATCATGTTGCCGCTTGAAAAATGTGAATTTTGACACCTTAAGTCTGCAAAACTGCCAATTATTTAGCCTTAAAACTTCAAATTGGGGTTTTAGGTCAATTTAGGGCAAAAGAGGCTAAGAAAATGGAGAAAAAGGCTAGGGGAGACGAATTTGCAGGGATAAAAGGGTTAAGAGGGTATATCGGGGACCGAAGATGAAAGATAAGACCTCAAAGAGGCAACGCTATGCCTAATAAGGCTACTGTTTGGGGTATGGAGGGCTTAGAGTCCTAGGAAGAGCCCTAAGGCCTAAAGACCAAGGAAAGGGGCTTGGGAGAGAAGGAGAAGAGCGCTGAGGAGGAAGGTCGAGGGAGGAGGGGCGGGAGGGGAGGCCAAGAAGAAAAGAGGAGGTCGCAAGGCCTTTTGGGCCAGTGGCTAGGGTAAAGAAGGGAAGCCGCAACCCCTAAGGGTCATGGCTAGCCCTAGGAGGGCTAGAAACCAAGACGCTGGAGGGAGAAACGCTGATGCTGGGGCCTAGGAAGGAAAAACCAGGGCTAGAAGCCCTGACAAGCTTGAAAGCCTTGCTCCAAAAAATTTTATGCTTCAGCTCTTTGATTTTCTAAAAATTCTTCTGTGGAAACCCTATAAAAAATTCCTAGAGACTAGATCTTACCCTCAAGGGCCTAGATCTAGCTCTTCTTCCAGTTGACTCCTTTATTTAACCTGTGAAAATAAAATTTACAACACCCAAACCCTAAATGTATACAAAATGAATCTTAAAACACCAACCCAAGCTAGAGAAATAATTTACAACATAATTTACAAAAAATATACATGGGTTTTTAAAATAGATTTTGAGAAAATAATTTTTATGATATTTTTTCCTTGAAAGAATGGCTAAAACACTTCAAGAAAATTATTGCTCGCTATAACCCAAGTGAAGATTCAATCCACCATATAAAAACTAGAGATCCAAGCAAAGTAACCCTTGCTCACAGTCTGTGAACTTGGAGACTATTAAAATTGGCAACTAGGGCCAAACTCCATGTGGGTCATCTTATTTATGGCAGCTGATATTTTTCATGGATTCCTCTCGTCGAGAGGTCTAGGATTGATCTAACGATCATCCAATTCCGACAAGTATTTATGGAGATATGAATTTATTTGTATTTACTTGACAAATTGTCAATGTTGGTCAGTAGCTAAATGTGTGGCACACATGCTCAGCGTTTCATATAAATACAAGTGAGTTTGAGGCATTATTCCATCATCTCATCTCACTCATTCTTCTCTCTCTCTCCTTAGCATTGGGTTTACACAAGGAGCAGCTCATACGTGGCAAGAAAGAGGACGCAGAAGGGCAAGGAAGGAAGATGTAGAAGCTGCAGGTCATCTCTTTGACCAGCGTTGACCAGCATGGACATTTCAGGGTTGCGTTTTTAGTGTGGCTATCTCTCCTAGGCAGGCCACAAATTCTGGCACGCAAACTGAGGCATTCTAACCTCTGGTTTGACCAGCGTTGACTGCCCTAGTTTGTGGCAGCAGGTTGACTTCAGTTGACTATAGTTTGACTGGGTTTTTCGGACTTTTTATGGGCTGCCGCTTCTCGCTGTTGGAGGCCTAGATGACTGGAAAATTGACCAAGCATATTGGAGGTCAATTTCATCTTTTTTGACCTGATTTGACTTTGCTGGTTAGGGTTTGCTGCTGCTGCCCTAAAATTACAAATTTATGTATTTGTACTATTTCTCTCTCTGCTGAACTATTGAACATTATAGAAGAATTGATCAAAGGGTTTCCCCACATTGGGGTTTGTCCCTGGCTAGCCATCACATTTGGTGTCTCTTGTCTTGGCTTGTTTTCTGTCGATCTATTAATTTCCTATCTACATTTTACTATATGTTAATGTGATTGCTAAACAGTGGCTAATAAAAAGAAATTGAAGTAAACTGCTCTAATCATAGAACATACCATAAATTAACATGGTATCGGAGCTGAGGTGAAGACAAAGCCCAAGAAAGAGCAAGAGCAAGAGCAATCACCAAAGGCTGTTGAAGCAATCCTAAAGACTCCATGGGGTCCTCATCACACTTCCCCGTTGAAGACAAGCTCCGTGAGAAGTCTGACTATCACGGATGGAAGATGTCTCTCGATCTGACATTAGAAGAACAAGAAGTGTTGGACCATGTGAGAGGCAGAATCATTGAGCCTCCATCAATTGTATCTGTTGCTGCAAGGAACAAGTGGACCAGGGGTTAATTCAAAGCAAAGAAGATCATCCGGGACTCTATCGACAAGCGCCTGGTGGCCTACATTTCCAAGCTGACCACCTCCAAGGAAATCTACAATAGACTGGTAAGCTTATTTAAAGTTAGTGATGCAAATCAAGTTTTGTTCCTTAATAATAAGCTGAAGGAAATTAAGAAGGGAAAAGATGAGAGTATGCATGCCTACTTCTTAAGGATCACCAAGATCAAGAATGATCTCCTATCAATTGGGGAAGTCATTCCTAACGAGGAACTAACCATCACAACTCTCAGAGGGCTCCCATCTGAATGGTATATATTCAAAACCACTCTTCTCAACAATAATGTAATTCCAGGATTTGAGGAATTGATGGCGAGATGTATTCAAGAAGAAACAAGGATGGAAGAGCAGGAAATGCCTGCACTTAGAGGCAATCCTGTTGTATCTCCTCTCATGCTAAAAGGAGAAATAATTCCAGGGCAAAACCTAAGGGAAAGGCCAGACCGAAAGGTGGAAGGAAAGGAAGATGTTTCATTTGCAACAAAATTGGCCACTATGCGAGGGAATGTCCTAATAGAAAGGACACATATCATGACGATAATCAAAATCACTCCAAGGGAAATTCCAACAACAATCAAAGGAAGGGCAGGTTCAATGGCAAAGGAAAGAGGAATGTCGAAAATCAAGGAAGTGGTAAATCTCCAAGAAGGCAAGAAATTCCAGGTATGAATCTAACATTGTTAACAATAAGCAAGATGAATATTATCTAAAATCGGCCCTCTCTACTACTTCTCCTCTGGACTCGTTGGGAAATTGGCTTATTGATAGTGGCGTCTCAAGGCACTTCACTAGTTACAAAGAATCTCTCTCTATTCTGATAGAGAAGGAGACCAACCTGGAAATTATTCTTGGGGACAACTCCAAATATCCCGTGAAAGGCATAGGGAATGTCTCTCTTCAATTGAATCAGGGTAATACAATTCATTTGCAAGAAGTCCTATATGTACCTGACCTAAAAAAGAACCTGGTGTCCATTGCAGCAATGGAAGACAAAGGCTACAAGGTGGCCTTCATCGATGGAAAGGTACGTGTCTGGAAAAAGAATTTTAAAGATTCTTTCACTCTTGGGTTTCGGGTGAATTCTCTATATCAAGTCAGAGGAAGTTTGTTGGGTGTCATGTCTTGTGACACATCTCTTTAGTCCGAACTATGGCACCGCAGGTTTGCCCACCTTCATTATAAATCTCTACCCGATGTGAGACAAATGGTGACAGGGATGCCCGAATTTAAAGTAGAGCAAGAAGATGTATATCCGGGATGTGCCAAAGGAAAGCTCAAAAGGGGACCATTCCCCTCAAGCCATAGCAAGACCTCCGGTATATTACAATTAGTTCACTCTGACATATCTGGTATGATGCCTGTGAACTCCTTGGGAGGATATTTATATTACCTCACTTTTATAGATGATTATTCTCGCAAGATTTGGATATACTTCTTGAAAAAGAAGGATGAAGTGTTCTCCTGGTTTTGTCACTTCAAAGCCTTGATCGAGAATCAAACTGAGAAGAAGATCAAGATCTTAAGGACTGATAATGGGACTGAGTATGAATCCAATGAGTTCCATGACTTTGTAAGGAAACTGGAATTAAGAGAGAGACCACAAAACCATACACTCCTGAGCAGAATGGTGTGGCAGAAAGGAAGAATCATACGATTATGGAAGTTGTTCGTTCCATGCTCCATGATCAAAGACTTCCGAAATTTCTATGGGCCGAAGCTACAAATACTGCTGTATATGTTCAAAATTGATGCCCTCATCAAGCATTGGATTCCAAGACTCCCGAAGAGATGTTCAATGGTAAGAAACCTGACGTATCTCATTTTAGAATTTTTGGAAGTCCTGTATATTTTCATGTGCCGAAAGAGAAAAGGAATAAATTGGGTGCATATGGAAAGAAGGGAATCTTCGTGGGCTATAGCGAAAATACTAAGGGCTATAGAATCTATGTGGCTGGTCAAAGGGAAGTTGAAATTAGTCATGATGTCACCTTTGACAAAGATATGGCTCTTAGCAAAGTTGACAATCTTCCTATACTAAGGAAATCTGGAGAAGCTGACACCAGCAAACCGGAGGAAAAGCAAGATGAAACGATGCTCGAAGTGAAAGAACCCATGGACCCTATTGATCCCCCTCCACAAGAGCCTTCCTCTTCTAGGAAGAGACCCTCATGGCTTAGGGGGACACTTGATGATGCTGAAGGACACATTACACCTAGAGGGACTTTCCGGGAAAGCAAGAAATCAACCAGGTATCATGGATACTTGACCATTATGAGCATGATCATTCAAAATGAGCCCTCATTGTTTGTTGAAGCTGTGAAGCATCAAGCATGGAAGTATGCTATGACTGAGGAATACGAGTCCACAATGAAGAACGATGTTTGGGATGTGGTCGCCAAACCCCGGGACAAAACTGTTGTCACTTCGAAATGGCTTTACAAGATAAGGCATGGAGTTGATGGAAGTGTTGAAAAGTATAAGGCTCGTTTTGTCGTTCGTGGCTTCTCTCAAAGGAAGGCATAGACTATGATGAGATATTTGCACGTGTTGCTCAATATACCACCATCCACTCAATCATAGCCCTTGCTGCTTCGCAAGGATGGAACCTACATTAGATGGATGTCAAGACCACATTCTTGCATGGTTTAATCAAAGAGGAAGTCTATGTGGAACAGCCCGAAGTATTTGAGATTCATGATCGAGAATCTCACGTATGCAAGTTGAAGAAAGCCCTCTATGGGCTGAAGCAAGCACCCCGAGCTTGGTATGAGAGAACCAATATCTACTTGATGAAGTTGGGATTCACTAGGAGTGAAGCCGACCCTAACCTTTACTTTAAGGTTGAAGATGATAAACCTCTCATACTGGTGTTGTACATTGACGACCTCTTTCTCACAGGTGCAGACCCTCTCATTCACAAATGTAAGAGGGAGTTGGCTTCCGAGTTTGAGATGGACCTAGGACTGATGCACTATTTCCTAGGACGGAAGTCTGGCAGAAGCCAAGGGAGATTTTCCTATCCCAAGGAAAATATGTGGTGAAGATATTGGAGAGATTCGGTATGGTGGACTACAAGCCCGTGACTACCCTGATGGAGCTTGATGTCAAGAAGTTAAGCAGTAGTGTTTCCGGACTTGTTTTTCAAAACACTACCGAGTATCGTCAACTCATTGTAGCATAGATGTTCTTGGTGAACTCCCATTTGGATATATGTTTTGCAGTCAACATGTTGAGTCAACATATGGTTGAGCCTCACCACACGCATTGGATTGGTGCCAAGAATCTGTTGAGATACCTTCATGGCACAATCACTCATGGGTTAAGATACACTATTGGAGATGTGAGACTACATGGATACACCAATGCTGATTGGGCAGGCAGTGTGGTGAACCAAAAGAGCACTTCCGGGTGTTGTTTCTCTTTGGGATCTCCCTCGATATCCTGGATGAGCAAGAAGCAGAAGTCAGTGGCTTTGAACACCGTTAAGGCAGAGTACATTGCTGCGAGTATGGCCTCCTCTGAGGTTGTCTGGTTGTGGAAGCTCTTCAGTGAGCTGTTTGGATTTACATTGGATACTACCGTGATCCTATGTGACAACTAGAGCGGGATTCTTTTATCAGAGAATCCATATTTCATGATCGCTCCAAGCATATCGATATCAGGTACCAATATATTCGGCATATGGTGCAGCAGGGAGCAATAAGGCTCCAACATATCGGTATAGATGAGCAGGTCACCAACATTCTGACGAAGCCCTTGGGAAAGGTCAAATTCTTGACTTTCCAAGAATGACTTGGAGTCATTGAGAAACCCTCTTATGAGGGTCCTGCATGATGGATGCACTGAGCTCTGGAGCTCCGAGGGGTGTGGGGTACTTCTTGGAGCAACATGCGACCACAGGGCGACTCACCCTCCCCTAGTGGTGCGCTATGTACAAGGTGAAAGGTTCAGCCTTACCCTGTGATAGCCCATGTCGACTTAGGGACAAGATGATTGGTTCTCCTGTCGAGGCATCCTACCCATGCAGTCTGGGACTCATGGGAAGTACCTCTCATTTGATCAATGAGCAGGGAAATCGGGTTAGGGACCATAGTAGTACTATCGTTGGACGCATCGTTGTATCTACCATACTCCCTATGCTAGGATGACCTCCATTGATCTGGGATCAGTGAGAGTGGTTTGACACACTCTCTGGGACTGACTTCAGGTCAGTGGAGGATGGTATGATATATCCTCGATCATTTCTTCTTCTTCATAGTTCAACAAAGCTGAGCTAAGCAGTGTAGGGCAGTGCATTTGACAGCAGAGACAGTATCAACAGTCAGATGGATTAGCAAATGGAGTTTTCCCTAGTTGAGAGGGAGTGTTATGTTGGAATTTCTAAGTCTAACTGTTAGAAACCCTTCATGTACTTTCTGATTTATTTTTGCCTACTTGTTTTGATTAATTAACAAGTTATTTACCATGTAAATACTGAAAATAAATACAAGTACATGTTCAACACATTACAGATCATCAACTAAAGGAAACAAAACAAGCACACAAGTGATACCATTAGTTTTGGACTAATCTCCCATGAAAAGCCCAATGCGGGAAAATCAGTGCAGCTATCTGATGGTCTTATTAGTAAGTAGCTCTTTTCTGAGTACACTGGGTGCCAAACTGGCTAACTCGAAAAAAAATAAAATAAAAATAAAATAAATAAAAATAAATAAAATATAAAAAATAAATAAATTAAATAAAAAATAAAAATTTGGCAACAATACCTCTCTTCGGAAATAGGTATTCGAAAGCCTGCTCCACGAAATCCCTCTCCAGCACAATATAAAGCCCAACGTCGGCCCTGCTGGCCTCTGCGTCAGCCTACTGTTGCTCTGTGCAGCCTCTCTGGCTCTCTGCATCACTCCTGCAGCCTCTGCGTGGATGACGCAAGCCCCTTTTGGCTCTGCGCAGTCTCTGCTGCCTCTGCGTGGCTCCCTCTGGCTCTGTGTCTGCCTCTCTCTGCTTCTGCGCCAGTCTCTCGGCACTGTTCCTGCCTCTCTGCCTTGTACTCACTGCAACTGATCACTGATTCTATCTCTCTTAGCAAGCCCCACTCTAGAAAATAGAATGACTGATCACTCTGGTGTGTTCTCCAAGTGACCCTTAAGCCTCCACTTATACTTTTCTCGTTGACAATTCAATGGCCAAGTTAAAGTCCCTAATCAACGTCTAAGATTAGATCTGGTTTGATCCATGACTTTTGGACCATTCTAACTCAGTTTTATATTAATTCATATTAATATTTTATTTTCCCTAAGTTTAGACTTACAGATTCCATTAAAACATATTAATTATTTTAATATCTCCCAAACTGTTTAGAATATTCCCAAACCATTTCTGGGTATTGGAGATCTCATGTGCTAAAGCCTCTCCACCAATTTTCGTGGCTAGAGCACATCCGATGCTACCCCAAATCAACACTCCCTCTTAGCGAGGATTGTGCTCTAGTAATACTCCTCATTGAGCATCACCCTGATCATCCGGCATCAGTCCCTGTGCTAATGCTAGGCCTGCTGCCCAACATCCTCTCCATTGTTGCATCATCCCCTGCTAACCATGGCCCTACCACTGCCACTGTTGCATTTGTATGAAAACTCCCTCTACATCTGTGCTGCTACCCATGGCCCTGCCACTGCTACATCTGCACTGCAACCCCTCTCATCATGCTGCATCGTGTTGCCCATAGCACTGCCACTACTAACTATTACACTGCAACTCAATTACTGAGAAGTAAGTAACTGATCTCCCAACTCTAACATCTCCGTCAGGCTAGAAACACTCCCGATGCTAAAGCTCCCTCTGTCACTGACAAGTGCTCCCTCTCTGACCTCTGCGCTGCTGCATCAACTCTATGCATCTCACATTGTTGCCTCACGCTATCCTGGGACTCCTGCACTATAGCTCTCTCTGTCGCTCCATCTGCATCTGTCTCTACCGACATCTGTCAGCACTGCTACTCCTCTTCGAGGCTCCTATAGCCAGGTATAATCCGAGAGGTTGGGTACCTCAAGGATCCTGCCCCTCATCGCCTGTAGTCTGTCTCACTACAACTCGATGTCTCCCCACTTCTGCTCAAGTGGCATGTAAGCACTCATGGCACAATTATCATCTGTCTCCACTTCCTTCTCCACCCTTGCTAGCGCAACCTTGGTCTCGAAAGCCTCTCCCTTGCTCTTCTTCCTTAGACACTAGCTCGCATAGTAACCCAGTTCCCCACAGTTGAAGCAATTGATCTTGGAGAGGTCCTTCTTCTTCCATTTCTCCTGCTTTCCCTCAGATGCTAGGGCAGCATCCTCCTCTTCCTCCTTGATTCTGATCCCGTTGCCACTGCTTCCCACCTTGCTTAGCCTTTTGATCTCTTCTTGACGAAGAGTTGCCCACATTTCCTCTCAATCTAGAAGGGTCGCCCTGCCCAGTATGCTCTAGACAAACACCTCCTAGTCTTCTGAGACTACGTTCAGGGTTGTTCTCACCATCAATTCTTGATCCGGTGTCACTCCTATGGAAGTCCGTTGATCCCAGATCTCCTTCAATCAACAGAGGAAGGTGTCGATCTGTTCTCCCTTCTGCATCTGGTATGACCGCATCTGATTTTCTAGTAGAATCTTCCTCTACACGGAAGTATGCTGATAGAACTTCTTTAGGGCCTCCCACATCTCATTTGTCGTATTCTTCTCATAAATGTGTGGTACTACATGGTCCTTGACCCCGTCAAGGATGATTCTCTTGACCCTCGCATTTCATCCTCATACTTATCATTATCACCCGAGTCAACTGGGACCGCTATTGTCCTCAAGGCGAATTGCTTGAGACATTTTCTGTCTAGAACGGATAAGATTCTAGCCTTCTAGACTACGAAGTTTGAGGCTCTGTCCAGTCTGTCCTGGTCTCTTACCCTGTTCACTGCTATCTTGCTACTCCTCTACTTCCCTTCTGGAATTTCTCGGTGTGACTCCCTTTGAGCCTCAATGTCCCTCCTAGAAACCCCTCTGCCAATGTCGAAATGCCCCCACTCCAATCCTTAGTGTAGCTGCACCACTGATCTGGATTTCTTGGCTAGAAATCCTTGGTAGCAACTCCCTCCTCCTTGGTCTTGCCCTGTTAGGTACTATTTTGACTACAGTATCCCACCAACTTCACTCTGCAACTTACCGACAGTCTCCTAAGCCCTAGCAAACTGAAGGTTAGAGCTTCTAGGCTCTACGCAATCCCGGCACCAGCAAAATTCGCACCTCCTTGACACGGACGTCAGTCCTTCCTGACTGAAAAAGATGACTAGGCACTGCGTAGGTCGAGTCTACTCCCCTTTGCCAGTGCCCTTTCCAGTACAACAAGTCATTAGAGAAATCGAGTAAATGAGCTTACCTAATCATGGACCACAAGTGGGGATTTCATAATGGATTGCCCTTCCATAATGGGCTTCGGGATGTGCCAATGACTCATAAACTCCCAATGGGGTTAACCAAGTACCCTATTAAGTGGTTTCTGCTTCTAAAGGGGATAATATAGTCAAGGTACATCCATCAAAAGGTGGTGGAATGTGCCAGATAGGTGAATAAAGTAGGGAATGAGAAGGGGAAGCCATGGGTCATATGTTGGGGCACAAGGGTAGCTAATAAGAGGGAAGCCCACACTTGGGTTTATAATGTGTAGGAGGGAGCAATCGTAGTACATGAGGTGCCCCGACCTTGATTTTTCCACCCTTCTTTATATGCCTTTTGCCTTTTTATGATTTTCTTTGATTAACTGCTTGGGGCTCAAGGGGTTAGAGCATGATGTACAAGATATAGCAGTGAATTCCCCCCTTTAAGGTGGGGCGGTTCATCGCCCACTGGGGGTTGGGACAATCCTAGGTTCCTATATGATGAAAAGGCTCATAGAGCATGTTGGAACCAGGGTGATGGCCATGATGATGGGGTAGAGCTAATGTATTGGCTTTTGCCCACGTGCTAAATGTTTTTGTCCCGGCCATCTTTTGTATTTGGTGGTACTTTTCATGTTGAATGTGGCCATATATGCTTTTAACTTTCTTTTTAGTTGCATCAACCTCTGGGCTTCATTCCAAATCATGACCCAAGGTGTGGGCAAGGGGAAGGGGCAAGCTGACCCTATGTGGACCCAATGGAGGAATGTGGACCCAGGTGGGAAAATAATGGACGAGGTAATAATGAGTGGAAAGAGGGTAATATAAGCAGATAAGGAAGTGGGACCACGCAACCAAAATCGAGGTTTCCCGTGAAATACCATCCCTGAAAGCACATGGTCAGTAAAAGAGATCCCATGGGACTAGAATCCAAGGTTAATTCCTAACAAGGGTTTAGGAGACAGAAGCACAGACCTAGCCCATTCTTTCTGCTGAATCCCCCCATTAATCCATGCCCAAAAGTGTCCATGACAATCAATCTACAAAACTCAATTTCAAAATGACAAGGCATACCTTTAGATTCAAGAGGCCCACCTTCAAACATACAATCATGGCAGATGGGAGAGGGACTACATGGTTGGCTCAGGTGGCGGAGAAAAAGCACAATGAGCTAGTTGATGGTTGCAAGGGGTTGTTGGCTGTCGGGTGAGGACCATGTTGGAGAAAAAAAATTTGCTATGGATATTACCCACAAAATGGTGGGTAACAGGGCCCATTGAAGCGATTTTTTTTTTTAATATTTTTCTTAGTTGGGGTTTTAGGGTGTGAATGGAATTGGAGTGTTTTTGAGCGAATACATGCCAAGAAGAGGAACCATTTGGAGCAAAAATGGTTGAATGACATGGCTTATGTTCAATACAACCTTAGGTTGAGACGAAACTAGTTATTGATCAAGACACCTGAATCAAGCAACATAACTTTGGATGACTTTGATCCATCATCAGAGTGGGTTGTGGAGAGCCAGGAACCAACATTTGACAATGAAGAGCTTTCTTGGATGGACTTGGACCCACTTCCAACTCCATATTCAAGGCCAAGGGAATCAAGTCAAAATCTCATTATAGATTCTTAGTCTTCTACTGCTAATTCTAAGGATGAACATGAGGGGGAGGCTGAGGATGTTGATTATGATTAGTAATTTAGTAATAGTATTGTAGTTTGATGTACCAGAGGGCATTTAGAGTCTGTATCTTGATGTATTTTGTTTGAGACATGTATTGTACTAAGTGCTATTTTGCTATTATCATATTATGCACTCTTACTTGCTATATAAATGAGAACTTTTTCACATTTGTGTATAAGTGGTTCGAATTGATACAGATGCACATGAATATATATGTTTTTTTTTTAAATTTGAATATTTTATGTATTTTTGCTAAACCGGTTTTTTGGTCCGATTTTTTTACCGGTTTCCGTTCGGTTCTTACCGGATCCCGGTCTGAAGGGTCTACCGATTCGACAATCAGTCTGGTTCTAATAACTATGCTCGAAAACCTTAGACTGAAACTTGCTTGAGTTTCTTTTCAGTGATATGATAGAATAGGATGCCCAACAAATGAGTCTCTTCTCATTTTATAATTTCTCTCCATCATTCTAGACTTCTTTTAATATTATTTTATTGGTGGGGGTCATTTTCCACTTATTGACTTTTTGCAGCCATTTCTAATAAAATAATAGTTTGCTGCCTTTTTCCAATAAAATAATGTTTTGCCACCATTTTCCAATAAAATATTATTTTTCTGCCATTCTCCAATAAAATATTATTTTGCTGCCATTTTCCCATAAAATACTATTATGCTGCCATTCTCTAATAAAATAATATTTGCCCCTTTAATTAATATTACCAAAAATTCCTAGTGATTTCCATGCTTCACAAAATTGGGGATATTACAATTTCAAAAATAAAATTTCACAATAAATCCCAGTCAACTTTATTAAATAAATTCTACAAATTACATCAGAATTATTTTTCTTCGAACCTGGCAAAATTTCCACTAGCCCCAACTTGTCCTCTTCAGAAATTAATTTTGGCACAAAGTTATGCATTCTTTGTGGCAATGAGTTGGCCTCCAGTGAGATTCAGTCTTCCAATTAATCTAATCCTAGCAAGATTCTCAACCTCCTTAATTTATTTGGCTTTTGAAAGTGTACTCGGCCCACAAGTAAAATTCAGCCTTTGCTCCAAATGAGGATCTTGACCCTTGAAACCTAGTAACTCGGCCCTTTTTCCAAGGCTGATTCGATCTCCTTATAAATTCGGCCTCCTTCAATGATGTGCTTTGATAGAAATCAGGCCTCCTATTTTTCTCTTATGAGCTCCACTAAAGAACCTCAAGTGGGCCTTCCTCTCGACTAACTAGGGTGGATCTTTCACAAACGAAACTAGTTTTGATTCCTAGGGAGGATAGCTTCACCCCTACAAAAGATTCATACTCAAGGTTACAAACCCTCACACAAGCTCAACAAGCCCACAAAATTAATTAACCAATCATCCAATCATGTCCAAGAATGAGCTCCTAGTTCTCTTTTATTACAATGGCTTATCAAAATACCATGGGTCACGTTTTCCTTCATTAAATAAAGTGACTTTCTAATACTTCTTTTCCTTGGTCGTCGTAATTAATTAATTCCTCCCCTGAGATTCCCCAATTTATTTCAATTTGTATCCTATGGGAATGGCTAGGATATTAAGCTGGTCTTTGCTGCCCATGTCCAGGAAAAGGGACATTACAAAAGCTATAATTTTGAATTTGCTGAGACTCTTCTTTGAAAATTATGTAATTAGGATGTAATAGTATGTTGATCAATATGGCTGCAGTAATTTTGCTGATATAAAAACAACAGTTCTCATTAAATATATATATATATATATATGGTTTATGTTTTCATTATCAACCATTAAATATTCATGCATCCTAAAAACCTACAAGATAGAGGGCTTGGTGCTCTTGATTAAATACAAGTCCCGTACCCTAGTACATGACAAAATCCAATGGAAACATTGCAATCCCCCCAAACCTGAAATCCTGAAATCCTGAAAAAACTGATAAGTTTGATGGATTTTGAGTGAGATCTAAAATTCTACTTTCTCCATATGAAATGCAATGAGGTTGTAACCACTCTCAAACATCCTAAGTTATTTCATGTTAATGTTAAAAATTTAAGTAAAAGGATGAAAATAAAAACTTAACATTATCATGAATGGCATATCAATACTAGGGCCATAAGCTTGAATATTAGGCTGCCCTACTCAAGAAATCTTGTTTCTTTGAAGAAAATTGCGTTTGGAACATCTTTGTGACAAAAATT
Source organism: Pinus taeda (assembly GCA_000404065.3). Taxonomy (NCBI): domain Eukaryota; kingdom Viridiplantae; phylum Streptophyta; class Pinopsida; order Pinales; family Pinaceae; genus Pinus; species Pinus taeda. The sequence continues at coordinate 98,751 of APFE030974948.1, read as the reverse complement.
GTGTGAAAAGAACCATCAAGCGAATTTTTTTTGTTGGAGCATGACGGAAGTGAATTTCAAGAACGGGAGCGAACTCCCGGGTCGCTCCCGATCGGAGTGCGCTCCTTGAGCAATTCAAAGGGGGGGAGCCTCTCCCCTGCAACCTTGCTTCCCACTATTTATCAATTCAAAAGCTTAAAGTTATGCAAAAGACACAATAAATCAATGGATATAGTCACTGAATAGATGTTACCTTTATTTCGTAAGTTGTAAATATAAAGTTTGAGGGAATACAAGCTTCACCTAAAGAACTCCAAGGGTTTTCCCAAGCTACTTATGAAGCACTTTCTTGAATTAGTGTTCACAAATTCTTCATGTGAACACAATGCATGCAAACTCTACGTCTCATATAGAACTATGTGCTCTCACAATCACTAAAATAGAGGAGAAGGGTGAAGGGACTTGTTACCGCTCAAACTAACAAGGGTCTGTTGTGGTAATCAACAACCTCCCATTATCATTAGACTTAGGAGAAAGAATAATGGGGACCCTTTAAAATTTTTAGGATAGAATCCTTCTTTGTTTAAATAAAATAGGATAAGTTTTATTTTTACTCTTTGATTTTTGAATAAAACAAAAAAGTTTATGAATAAGGTCATAAAACCTTTTAGGAATCCTTTTGTAGGTTTAAAAGATGAATTACAAGTCTAAATGAATCCCAAAATTAATGAAAAAGCTATTAAAGAGTGGGTCTTATTAAATAATACACATAGTATCGGCGATTTCAAAGGTCAATCGCAAAGCTAAAACTGCGAAATGCGAACTTGTGAAATTGTGATAAGGTGATAAGCCAAATACTAATGTGAAATGCGAAATTGCGAAATGCGAAATAGCAATACGCTGAATTGCGAAATGTCGAGCCGATATCACATTCCGTCAAGAGCCGATATCGTATTCTGTCAATTGACGGATGCGGGTCATATCGCGTTCTGTTAAATTCCATTTTTTTCACTAATATAGATCCCGCACCTATATACTTTTCGGAAATCGAAAAATTGCTAAGCTATGTAATGTCACCTGATACCACGCGCCGATAAAATATTTTCTGGTATAATGACAAGTGTCAATGTCACGTGAACAAACGTTTGGAAATTTAATGACCACTCTACGTCGTTCTAATTTCGAGGTTTTTATTGATTGGTAATAATTTTTAGTTAATGTGAAGGGATTTTCATATAACTCGCATTGAATTGAAATGACCATTTTCATCCTTCGAAGCTCTTGCTGCTTATCTTGGTTTGTTTTTTGACAGGTAAATTTTAATAAAGAGCAGTTAAAGGACATGTCAAGAATAATCAAGGCAAGGAGGAAGTCTGCAACACAAAAAGAACCAGTTTTGCCACCTGAAGAAGTGTCTGAAATGTCTCAATTGTTTACAGATACTACATGCACTTCGGACACAGGTTTCACCTCCTAGGAGGTGATATACAAACTATTCAAGGATGAAAATCTGAGGGTAATTGTGAACCAGACTGCTACTGTTGATGATTCTCATCCAAGTAATGGCGTCGCATGGAATGATGTGGCCAATTCATTTCTTCACAGAATTGTTGCTCACCCTAAAATCCTAACATATATAGATATAGTGAGATGGGTTGTCGACCAACTGGACATTACAAACAGAACGTTTATAACGCTGAGGAAGGCAGTTATTGGGTCTTTTAAAGCTAAGGATTTAAGGAAAATGTATCATCTACCTCCACCTCAAAAAAGGTATGATACGTAATTCGTCCAGAAATTCATGCAAGAGAGTCTTAACCCTGCAAACCTGATCAGAGAATGGAGAAGGGACCCGAACAAACAAAAGCGAGAGGACAAGGGTATGTATTCATTAGCCTCCATTGTTGGCTCTTTCTCTCATATTGCTGTTATGTCATGTTGCCTATATGGTTATCCAAATACGCAAAAATTCTCTCAAGAATGGGTGTCATTGATAGAAGCCTCTGTTCATGGCTATATCATGGATTGGGCGACTATATTATCCAACAATTTGACCACCCAAATCCAAAATTACAGACAAAAGCGCAACGTTCTCGAAAGAAACACTCCTCCTTTCTTTATGAGAGCTTATGTCATGGATGCAATTTGTTTTTCTTATGATTTTCCATCTCTTGGATGGTAATGGACAGACCAATTTCCTAGCCCTATTTTTGTTTATATTGATATCCTTTGGGAATCGAAATATCATGCTCACGTCTACAAAATATATCACAAAGTCATACTCCCCATCCACCAAGAAGTCTTTGGCAGAAAAGCCCCTAGACTTACTGCAGAAGCCAATAAAGACATAAAGCCTATAGGAAAGTGGTTTGGGGAAGAATCATTTACCTACATTCATGTTTTTGGTAGCCTTGCCCATCCTCATGTTTTGCCCCTTTTTGTCCCAGATAAGTTGTTGGCCAAAGAAGTCGCTTATTAAACAGTTGGTAAGGGCTTAACTAAAGTATTTAAAGATGCCAAGAAATTCGCCTGGCCATTTTTTCCTATTTCTTGTGGTACCTATGCCTTCAAAAATTTCAAGCATTCTTCAATTGAGATTGACCAATTAAGAGCCTTTAATTTTCCAACCATATTAAACAGACCATATGACCCGCATGGTGTAGCGAAAGATGTTACAACACAGACTAAGCTCAAACTATTTTTAAACAAGCCTGACCAATTTGATGATTTGTTTGAAATGGTTCCGAAATGCTATATGGTAGAGAAATTAGCAGCAGGTCGTCTAAGTCCTGACGAATTGATTAGATTCAATCAATATCGTCAGTGAAGAATAGCCCATTTGCCCGAACCCCTGTTAAAGAAATTCTGACAGAATTCAAAAACTCTAGATGCATCAGCGTCCTCCTCAAAAGCTCCAATTACTTCCTAGGTCTCCGAAACAGCTACTATAGTTGTTGAGCACACAAGAGAAATCAAAGAGGAGAACAAATTAGATGAAGTATGGGAGAAGTTCAACTGCGTTTTGAAAACAGAAGGAGCTGGGTTACAGATGTCTCGGTCAATATACAAGCAGAACTAGTTGCAGTCAGCAGAGAGATATAGCAGGTTCTAGAGACTACAAGGACAACCTCGTTTACTGTTGAGGTTCCCCAAGAGGATACTATTCCTAAAAATCCCAAGAATAATATTAAAGCTGAAATTGTCAATCAATCAAATGTTGTTGATGATATGGAGATAATTCTTGCATTTCCTACTGCCAAGATAGTCCTCAAAATTGAAGAAATTCTGCCTTTGGATGTATTTTACAGTCCAAAGCATAAAGCAGTAATGAGCAAGTCAAGGAAGAAAAGAAAGCTAGAACAGTCGCAAGTGCTAGTTACAAATGAGACTCCTTTTCAAGTTCTTTGGAAAGGAACTCGAATAGCCCCGGACAAAGAATTGAACAGATTATCTCAGTTCGCAAGAGCTTATGCTAGTGCTACCATTGACAAAGCTCCAGAAATACAATTGCTAATGAAGGAAAAGGATCAAAGGATTGTCCAGTTGGAACAAACTTTTCAAATAGTAAAGCAAGAAATTGAGCAACAGTCGCAAACAAATCTTACCGAGTTGCAAAAGAGCTTTAATGATTTAAAGATACAATTTGAAGCTGAAGTAAAGGACAAGGATGAAAAAATATTGTAGTTGTAACAAAGAATAAACCAACTGAGAGAAAATCCAGATATAAATGAAGTCTGCAAGGAAGCATCAGAACTGGATATACTCTTAACAAAGCAACATGCCATTTTCTGTCACAAATTGGCATTAATTCATGACTTATCAAAGACCAGTGATTCTTTAGTAAATCAATTGTCCAACTTGAGGACATTTTATGAAGATATTGACAAGAAAATCTTTGAGTGTATAGATTGGCAAGATAGTGCTCAGGGAAGATCATCTAATCTTCCTCGAATTGAAGAATATAGAAAGATATTGTATTTGGTGACTGGGATATCAAAATGAAATGGGTAGAGATGGTTATTATTAGAGCCAGAAATCTTGCCTCAATTTTCACTGAATACATCACAGATACCTTATTGCAAGCCAATCTAATTCAGGAATGCCCAAAGGACACCTTGCCAGATGTCACAGCTTTGAAACAATCTTAGCAAGAAACATCTAAAAAGAAGGTTCAAAACATTCAGAGTTTATCGCAAGTGAATCTTGAAGGTTATTGGCATTTTCTGGTGAAGCCTCATAATCAATGGCTCGTGGTGAGGTGTCTCTCGAACGCAGAAATACAGTTTCTTCCAGCACTTAATGATTCAGTGTTTACGAGACAAATGTGCATGCAGCTGATACATCCACCCCAACTGAAGCCACTCAAGGACATATACAATCTCAGAGAGCAGATGAAGAATCAATCTGGAGCACAGTCATGAGTTCTTGTTGCAACATATCACAAATTTAGTTGTCCTTTATCTTAGCTTAGTTTGTTAAAGCTTTTTTGAAGATTTTTATTTTAAATTTACTATTTTTGTAATATTAATGGGTTATCTAAACTCCTTTCATGCATTTAGAAAGGGGTCCATAATTTTGAGAAGACAGCTTTTGAACTTGCACTATTGTTCGATTCAGAGTTATCTAATTAAGACGCTGAGCCTGAAAGCTATATTTTTCATAAGCAGAGAGATAATGCATCGGGTACTATTATCTTTGTGATATCGTTATGTATGGTTGATTTAGATAGTGAATCTATTATGTGTTATTTCGTTACATAAATGCTTTGAAAACAATCAGTGATTATCACTATTGATGTGCAGGATTGGATGATTTGTGATTATGTATGAGATAACGAGATCTTTTTATGTGATTGAGTTTTAATCAACTAAATTAATTAACTATTTAATTAATTTATTTTATCATATATGCTTTCTATTCATTAAAGTATTGAATGATCTATATCATTATTTACTTTGTGAAATCTTTCTTTGAATCACATGTGAAGATGTACTATCCCAGGAAATAAGTAGGATAAATTTATTCAGTAATTTTACCATTAGCTATAAAATCATTTCATCAATTTTTCACTTTGTTACTATAATAATCTCCTTAAAACGAGAAATTGATCCCTTTATATCCAGTTGGACCCACCAATTTCAACGGAAATGGAGTTGCTTTAAGCTCATGATCGGGTGGTGTTCCCCGATGTTGAGGCGGTCAAGTTCCAGCCTTCAACAGGGTCCTAGGAGGGGATCCTATAGAGAAACTACTAGGTCAAGAGACAACAATGGAGCGATAGCCCACTATCACCTCAGCTAAGATTCCCTTCTCTTTATGAACTTTCACTGATGGGAGGAGACCTGGTATAGGGGGGATCTGTAATGTCCCTTCCTAAATTAATTTGTCCCAAAGTTTATTGTTCTACAATTTTGACATTTTTGGTAACCATGGGCCCACGAAACTTTGGGAGAAAAGACTTAGGAGAAAAAGGAAGGTCGAAATACTTGGTTAGTGGAGCATGGGGCCTACACACATGAGGAAAAATGTGCTTGCCCAAATAGAAATTTGAATAGCCAAGGGAGATCGAAAAGCTAGATGGAGGGGCCCATGTGGGAAAAAGAAAGTTCACTATTTATAAATAGGAGGAGCTCAGCCTCATTTGGGGTTTTTTGTCAATTGAACTCACTTTTGTTGCTCGAGTTGCTTAGCCGGGTCACTTGTTGTTTAGCACCGAGTTTTCCAAGCAGAGAACTCACCCTTTCTTTGGGGGACTTCAAGTGCCACCCTAAAGAGGTCAAATCGTACCACTTTAGAGAAGAGCTGGAGGGATTTCAGAGCCTATCTTTCACTCTTTGCTCAACTAGTGCATGATCCAGGAGGATGCAGGAAGGGAGCACGCAGAGGTCATTTCAGGGCTCTTCTGGGTAGCACTCGCTGGGAGAATTTTGGCATTGGAGCTTCACTAGGATATCATCATTTTGGAGGAGTTTCAGAGGAGGAGATTGTTCCCTGAGGGCAACACGAATAGCAGCTACCTGGGCCAGTGAAAAAGCCTCTCATTGGGCACATGTTGAAGCTTGAGGAACGAATTGGGGAGCTGAAGATTGTCGGGGTAAATAAGGAGAACCTTTGTGGAGAATATCTCAGCCCTTTTGGTGTGATTTGGGGAGCTTTTTCTGTGAGTTACAGGCAGGCCATATTTTCCAGCAGGTGGAGGAGGACGTGGTATTTGGGGGTCGAATGTCGGGGATCAAAACCAGACCAAACCCTTTCTGGGTTTTGGTGGGTTTTTTGTGAGAAGATTGAGACTAATTTTGCAGAATTTGTTGAGCACCGGAGGTGGGGTTTCCAGCAGACAGTGCAGATTTCTGGGGCAACACAGGGCATCATTGGAGCAGCTGACTCTAGCACTTGGGCTTGTTGTTTTATCACTTGGGTTTTGTCACGCTTTCCATTGAGGCAAGCCCAGGTGCACTCTTTCCACACTATTGTACTTTGCCCCAATTGATTAATAAAATGGCTCAACTGGTTCTTATATTTGGAGTTTACATGGGTGTTTACTGAATCTTTGTAATTTCTGGTGTTGAATTTGTTATTTTCTTTGCATATCATTGTTTCTCCTAATTAGGAACATTACAGTGGTATCTCATCTCAGATCTTGGCTCAGTTGTGGGGTGGAATTTCCTATGAAAGAAGAGGATAGGCAGAACATGACTTATTGGAGGTAGAGGTACAGGAGCAAGGAAAGAGAGTTGGAGATTACACCTGATACGGAAGCACGTGGGAAGGCAATAGCTGTAGACGAGATGGGGGAGCCAAGGAGTAAGGAAGAAGCAGCATTCGATAGCCTCTTGAAGGCCTTGAATTATTTGGCTAAGGGACAAAAAGAGATGTTGGAGGAGATCAAACAGCAGAATAGGGACAAGAGCCTTCATCGTGAGTTCTTATTTTGAGAGACTTTAGGGGCATCACAATAGTATGACCACCCTTCACTAGCCACTCACCCACCAACTTCCAGTGGGCCATCCAAAACCACGTTGTCTACTTTCCTACCCTCAACACCTAGTGAGCATGGAGGACCAGATGATCAAATGCCATGGAGGATTTCTTCAGGGAGTGGTAATCCAAGGGGGAAGATTTCAAAGCAGCCCTGTCATTCAAAGACTAATGCCAACTCAAATAGAATGAGAAGAGCAGGTACAATGGGGGATCAAGTACACAGAACTCAGAATTGCAGCGTAACATTGGGAGGATGTACTTCCCCACGTATGATGGCTCTGCCAAGAGTACAACTCGAGCTTGGGTGGAGAAGTTGGATACTTATTTCCAACTCAATTGGATGACAAAGGTGGAAGCCATCAAAATGGCTACCTTGCACTTGGAGGGGGGTGCACATTAGTGGTGGTTTCATGGCTTGTCCACATTGGGGCATGCCAGTGTGACCTCTTATCAGGATTTCATATGGAGAGTGGTGGAGCATTTTGATAGGAGGGATCCAGAGGCTCACTTCAGGGAGTTGGCCTAGCCTACACAGACTGGCCACTCTGAGCATTACATATCGAAGCTTTTGAGGGTTTTAGTTATGGTGCCAGATCTATCTGATGTTAGGAGGGTGTACAAATTCATAGAGGGGTTACTTGAGTTATTGCGTGGACTAGTGAAGTCACGCAGGCCCTCTACCTTGCAGGAGGCAGTGACTCGTGCTAGAGATTTACAAGGAGAAATCCACAAGACCAAGGCACCCATTCCATCACGGACTCCCTACCCACAGAAGGGAGGTGACACTAGACCCCCACCACAACAAGCATCCCATGGACATGGGCAGTTAGATGAGGAGGCCAGGAGAGACTTATGGAGGAGGAAATTGTGTTTTACTTGTCGGGAGCCATGGGCACAGGCAATCGGTGCACAGTGGGCAAGGCCCACTATATCGAGGTCTTCTTGAATAGTGATTAGGAGGATGATGCGGAGTTTGAGTTTGGCGAGGGACATAGTGAGGGTCCGGCAGAGAGAGGATCACCACCACCACCACTTAGGGGAGCACCTTTCACACCATCTGGGGGAGTCCTCACTTCTTTGCATGGAATTCCCAAATTTTTGACTCTGAGGATAGGAGGCACAGTGCAGGGATAGCATGTCTTAGTTTTGGTAGACGGTGGGGCCACCACAATTTCATTGATGCCTAGATGATTCAGAGGTGGGGCATCACTAGAAAGGAGTTTGAGGGGTTCTCAATTCTGGTGTCGAGGGATAGGACTATGCAGTGCACCCAATATGTTCCCACTTTGACAATGACCATGGGGAACTACTTGGTGACAGATCATTTATTCGTTGTGGATGTCCCGAACACCAACGTGGTGATGGGTGTCCAGTGGCTCTACTCCCTTGGCTGGGTCACCACTGATTGGAGGAAATTGGAGATGGAGTTCACAGGGTCAGATGGCAAGCTGGTAGTTCTTCAAGGTGTGCATTCGTACCCTCCATAGATAGTCTCAGCGCATAGGATGGAGGCTGACTTGAGGCATGGAGGCATAAAATGGGCAGTGGAGCTGAGGATTTTAGAGGTTGGGGGACAACCCAATCCACCTCACCCAGACATACAGACCATTTTGGACAAATACCCGATAGTGTTTGGGGCATACCACCAGGACAACCACCTAACAGGGATTTTGAGTACACCATCAAGTTGGAGCCTAGGGTTTAGGTAGTTACCGCCACCCCTTATAGGCATCCCAAAGCCTACAAGGACAAGATAAAGCGTGCCATCAAGGAGTTGATGGCATTGGGGCACATTAGGCCAAGTTCTAGCCCCTTTGCTTCATCAGTAGTTCTGGTGAAGAAGAAGGATGGGACTTTGCACATTGCATTGATTACAGGCGCTCAACAAGAGGACCTTGAAGAATAGATACCCCATCCCACGCATTGATGAGCTGATGGAAGAGCTTAGAGGAGCCAAGTACTTCTCTAAGATAGATTTGCACTCAGGATACCACCAGATCAAGGTGAGGGATCAGGACATCCCCAAGACGGCTTTCAAGTGCCACTATGGGCACTTTGAGTTCTTCGTCATGCCCTTTGGGCTGACCAACACACTTGCCATGTTCCAGTCATGCATGAACCATATATTGTGTGGGCAGTTGCAGAAGTTTGTGTTGGTGTTCTTCGATGATATCTTGATTTACAGTCGGACATGGGAGGAGCATTTGCAGCACTTGGATATGGTGTTGCGTATTTTAGAGGAGCAAGAGTTTTATGCCAAACTGTCCAAGTATGAGTTTGGGCTGATAGAGATGCTCTACCTGGGACACGTCATTGGCGTAGATGGAGTGAGGGTGCACGAGGAGAAGATCAAGGCCATCTGGGATTGGCCTAAACCCCAGAATGTGACTGAGTTGAGGGGATTCATAGGTATATGCACCTACTACAGGAAGTTCGTAAAGACCTTCTCACAGCTAGCAGCTCCCCTCACAGATCTGACGAAGAAGGGTGCTTTTACATGGACAAATAGGGCACTATCAACATTTGATCACCTCAAGGAGGTGATGAGCAGTTGCCTAGTTTTGGCACTTCCAGATTTTAAACAGCCATTCACATTGGAGTGTGATGCGTCATGGGAGGGGGTTGGCGCAGTATTATCTCAAGTTGGACACCCCATTGCTTTTGAGAGTCGGAAACTCCTTCCACATGAGAGGTCATATTCCATCTATGACAAGGAGATGTTGGCCATCATGCATGCGTTGGCCAAATTCCGGCAGTACCTATTGGGCAACAGTTTCTAGGTGAAGACTGACCACAATAGTCTTCGCCATTTTATGGGGCAACAGTTTCTAGGTGAAGACTGACCACAATAGTCTTCGCCATTTTATGGGGCAACAGGGCCTCAGTGACAGGCAGCAAAGGTGGGTCAGCAAGGTGCAGGCCTACGACTTCGACATTGAGTATGTCAAGGGCAAGCACAACATAGTAGCAGATGCATTATCCATGAGGCCCGCGACACTTTCACTCATGAGCATTTTCCATGATTGGAAGGCACAGTTGTTGGAGTACCCCAAGGACAGGCGAACATGCGAGATTTTGGAGGGAATTCACGCTGATGAGCATTATAGGGTGATGGCTGAGGTCATTTATTACAAGGGGCGTATATTATTGGTGTCGGGCTCACAATTGAAGGAGAGGATTCTCCATGCAGCTCATGACTCCCCACTATCAGGATACCAGGGGTTCCGGAAAACATACATGACAGCCAGAGAACGCTTCACATGGAAAGGCCTCAAGGGGGACGTATTGAGATATGTGCAGGAGTGTGAGGCTTGCCAAAGGAACAAGGGGGAGTTAACCCATCCAGCTGGGTTGAAGCCACTTCCCATTCCTAAGGGGAAATGGAAGAGTATCTCCATGGATTTCATCACAAGGCTCCCGTTGGTGCACGATAGAGATTGTATTTACTTGGTGGTGGATCAATTGACCAAATACACCCACTTCTTTGCCATCCCGGCACGGTACTCAGTGTCACAAGTGGCCGAGTTGTTCTTGAGGGAGGTCTTTCGCTTGCATGGGCTTCCTCAGACCATAGTTAGTGACAGGAACAGTCAATTCATGGGGGCATTTTGGCAGGAGCTCTTCAGGTTAGTAGGTACTGAGCTCACCCCAACACTAGTTATCTTCCATATATCGACGGTCAAACGGAGAGGGTCAACAAATGGTTGGAGGGCTACCTACAAAACTATTTGACCGGGCAGCAGAGGGCATGGATTCAGTGGTTACATCTAGGCAAGTACTACTACAACACCACCCACCACATGTCCATTGGTATGTCACCTTTCTGTGCCTTGTATGGTTATGATGCTTTGTCTTTTGCTGACATTGTTTTAGGAGATAGTCGGTCCCCAAAGGCCAAATATTGGATCCAAGAGAGTCAAGATATTCTCAAGGCTCTCAAGGATAATTTGTTGACAGCCCAGAATCAGCAAAAGATGTACGCAAATCGGCACAGGACTGAGAGGCAATTTGAGGAGGGGTACTTGGTGTTTTTGTGGCTACATACATATCGCCAGTCTAAGCTGAAGTAGAAGGGGGTTGAGAAGCTTCAACCATGTTTCTATGGGTCGTACAAGGTGACTAGGAGAGTTGGGGAGGTGGCCTATGAGCTGGAGCTCCCACCCGGGAGCAAGATTCACAATGTTTTTAATGTCTCATGCCTCAAGAAGGTGTTGGGGCAATAGGTGACAGCAGCTACAGAGTTGCCTCCACTTGATGATGAGGGACATCTGATTCTAGAACCGGAGCCATTTTGGAGACCAGGGAAAGGAAGTTGAGGAGCAAAACTATCCAGGAGTATTTAGTATGCTGGAGGAGTTTGCCGGATGAGGATGTCACTTGGGAAGGTGAACACATATTTGAGCATCCAGCACTGAAGTTGCTTCTGGACAAGCAACATTTGGGAGGGGAGGACTGTAATGTCCCTTCCTAAATTAATTTGTCCCAAAGTTTATTGTTCTACAATTTTGACATTTTTGGTAACCATGGGTGGGGCCCATGAAATTTTGAGAGAAAGACTTAGGAGAAAAAGGAAGGCCGAAATACTTGGTTAGTGGAGCATGGGGCCCACATACACAAGGAAAAACACACTTTCCTAAGGAGAAATTCAAATAGCCAAGGGAGATCGAAAAGCTAGATGGAGGGGCCAACGTGGGAAAAGGAAGCTCACTAATTATAAATAGGAGGAGCTCAGCCTCATTTGGGGTGTTTTTTCAATTGAACTCACTTTTGTTGCTTGAGCTGTTTAGCCTGGTCACTTGCTGTTTAGCGCTGAGTTTTCCAAGTGGAGAACTTACCCTTTCTTCGGGGGACTTCGAGTGGCACCCTAGGGAGGTCAAATCATACCACTTTTAAAAAGAGATGGAGGGATTTTAGAGCCTATCTTTCAGCCTTTGCTCAGATAGTGTGTGATCCAGGAGGACGCAGGAAGGGAGCATGCAAAGGTCATTTCAAGGGTCTTTCGAGTAGCACGACATTAGAGCTTCAATGGGATATCAGCATTTTGGAGGAGTTTCAGAGCAGGAGATTGTTGCTTGAGGGCAACACGAATGGCAACTACCTGGTCTAGTGCAAAAGCCTCTCACTGGGCACACGTGGGAGCTTAAGGAACAAGTTGGGGAGCTGAACATTGCTGGGGGAATAAGGAGAACCTTGGTGGATAATATCTTAGCCTTTTTGGTGTGATTTGGGGAGTTTTTGTGTGATAGGCCGTATTTTCCAGTAGCTGGAGCAGGACGTGGTATTTGGAGGTCGAATGTCGGGGATCAAAACCACACCAAAACCTTTCAGGGTTTTGGTGGGTTTTTGGTGAGGAGCTTGAGATTAATTTTGCAGAATTTTTTGAGCACCAAAGGTGGGGTTTCCAGCAGTTTCTTTCCAGCAGACAGTGCAGATTTCTAGAGCAGCGCAGGGCATCATTGGAGCAGCTAATTCTAGCACTTGGGTTGGTTGTTTTATCACCTGGGTTTTCTTATGCTTGCCATTGAGGCAAGCCCAAGTGCACTCCTTCCACACTATTGTACTTTGCCCCAATTGATTAATAAAATGGATCAGCTGGTTCTTATTTCTTGAGTTTACATGGGTGTTTACTGAATGTTTGAAATTTTTGGTGTTATATTTGTTATTTGTTTTGCATATCATTGTTTCTCTTAATTAGGAACATTACAGGATCACTAGGAAGGATGGATCTTATGAATGGATAGAGAGTGATTCCTAAGGCCTATTCACAAGAGAGGCTCAATTAGATAGCTTGCTTTCTTCAAAAGCAAGGTGATGGGCTCTCTAGGAAGGTCTAAGAGGGTTCTTAAGCCTAAGTTTGGAGGATATGCCTTAACAAGGGGCTTCCTAGACCTAAGGATACTTATGGATAAGAGGCTTTCATGTAATCTTTGTGGAATTGGAGTTACAAAGTTGGGGACTGTTACCCACCATTTTGTGGGTAATATCCTTAGGAGAATTTTTTTCTCCAAGATGGTCCTCAGCCGGCAGCCCCTTGCAACCACCAACTAGCTCATTGTATTATTTTCTCTGCCACTTGAGCCAGCCATGTGGTCCCTCGCCCATCTTCCATGATCGTATGTTTGAAGATGGGCCTCCCGAATCTAAAGGTATGCCTTCTCATTTGGAAATTGAGTATTGAAGTTTGCTTATCATGGACACTTCTAGGCATGGATTAATGGGGGGATTCGACGGAAAGAATGGGCTAGGTTTGTGCTTTTGTTCCCTAGACCCATTTTAGGAATTAGCCTTGGATTCTAGTCCCGTTGGATCTCTTTTATTGACTGTTTGGTTCTAGGGATGGTATTTCATGGGAAACCCAGATTTTGATTGCATGATCCTGCTCCCTTATATGCTTATATTACCCTCTTTCCAGTCATTATTACCCCATTCATCATTTTTTCTGCCTGGGTCCACATTCCTCCATTGGGTCCATATAGGATTAGCTTGCCCCTTCCCCTTGTCCACACCTTGGGTCATGGCCTGGAACGAAGCTCAGAGGTTGATGCAGCTGAAAAGAAAGATAAAAGCATATACGGCCATTCAACATGAAAATGTACCACAAAATGCAAAAGATGGTCAAAACAAATACATTTAGCACGTGGGCAAAAGCTAATACATGAGCTCTAACCCATCATCATGGCCATCACCCTGGTTCCTATAGGTTCTATGAGCCTTCTTCATCATATAGGAGCCCATGATTATCCCAACCCCTGGTGGGCGATAAACCACCCCACCTTAAAAGGGGGAATTCACTGCTATATCTTATACATCATGCTCTAATCCCTTGAGCCCTGAGCAGTTAATCAAAGAAAATCATAAAAAGGCAAAAGGCATATAAAGAAGGGTGGAAAAATCAAGGTCGGGGCATCTCATGTACCACGATTTTTCCGTCCTATACATTATAAACCCAAGTGTGAGTTTCCCTCTTATTAGCTACCCTTGTACCCCAGCATGTGACCCAGGGTTGCCCCCTCTCATTCCCTACTACATTCACCTATCCATCACATGCCACCACCTTTTGAAGGATGTACCTTGACTATATTGTCCCCTTTAGAAGTAAAAACCACCTAATAGGATTATTGGTTAACCCCATTTGGAGTTTAGGAGACATTGGCACATCCCGAAGCCCATTATAGAAGGGCAAGCCATTATGAAGTCCCCACTTGTGGGCTATGATTTGGTAAGCTCATTTACTCGATTTCACTAATGACTTGTTGTACTGGAAGCCTAGGGGACACATTGGATCTTATGCAGAATTGCAGATGCTTTCCATCTTGAATTTGGTTTCCTATACGGGGTCCTAATCCTCCAGAGGGCTACAGTGGCACATGTAGGGTGAGCGTTGAGAGCCATGTGCCTTCACAGCAATAGATTGCATTCCATGGATCCCCACAACCATTCATAGATTGCTCGTGGTTCACTTATTGGGCAAGGAGGATGCACATGATCCCATGCCCAGTTGGCCCCAAATCTACACCATACACTTAGCAGATGATCCAAGACTTGCACGATGATGTGGCATCACCTACACCATCATCCTAGCCCTTGCAGGCAATCTACAGGCATCTTCGATTTGTTTCGAGACCCATGAGGACACTTGTGTGCCCCCACATGTCATTTGGAGCACCACAAGTTATTACAAAGGGCCAATCCCTTGTCCACTGCTTTTGAGGGTCCTATTCTTCATTGTGGCACCCATGGACCTCGTTAGGCCTCTTAAAAGGCCCTACGACATGTATATATTATTATTCGACCTCTTGAGAGGCTTACTTTTTCATTTATGAGCTAGTTTGGTGGGCTTGTCACCAAAAGTTGAATTATTAGAACATTATTTTATTTTTGGGGCTTATGTAGGCCAAGCAGGATAATTCAAACTCCTAAGTTGTGTATATATACAAGTGAGATGAGCTCATTTGTTCATCATCACTTTGGTTTTTGATCTCTTGTCTCTCTTGATATTTTCGCACCGTTTCTAGAGGATGAATTGGAGCCTTATGGAGGAGTTTTGATGTGTGGATATTGGTCTATCTTCTCTTGGAACTTTTCTCTTGTAAATTGTGAATGGTTGGATATACTCTTTTACATGTAAGTACATGTATTTAAATGTTATTCTTGTTTACTTTTGTCATATACATTGGACTGGGATTTTTTCTATTCAAGGGCTGATTGTTGCATGCATTTACTGCTTAAAATTGTGGAATTTGTCTCTATTATAGCATCTCCTAGGGGTAATTCTATCAAAGAATCTGACCTTGATAAGATAGTCCCTTTTCACATCGAATTATAAAAGCTGCAAGGTTGCTTCTCCTTGACCTAGAAGGCTAGCGAAGTGATCTGGGCGCCTCCTTGACTAGGAACCAAGAAATCCTACTCATATTCATCATAGACTCCATTCTCCCAAAGATTAAGGTACTAATCTACCAAGGGTGGGCACTAAAAATTATATTATTTCACCACCTTCCAGGTCTAGCCAAGTTGGGGTACCTAGGGCATCAATTTCCTGAAAATCTTACCCTCCAAAAAGTTTGATCTCCTAGGGTCTCTTGCGCTAGGCCTTCCTCAAGCTCTCCTCCAATTTTGAAGCCAATCCGACTATGGAGTTGGGAGAAAAGCCAAACCCTAGCTCTGGGATCAAACCTTGCCCTACCATCCCCAAGGCTAGCACCTCGTAGGGTCAAAACAACATCTTCAAGTGGAAAATCTTTCTTTGATCCTTTCCCAACCTTGTCTAGAGTAAGAATATCATTGGTTGCTACATTCTTTCGTCATACCCTTGACTGGGTCCACTTTGTCCCGTGTGGTTGCATTTCTTTGAATGGACAACTCTTCAAGAACCATATGGGATACCAATCACAATAACGATTTTAGGGATCAGGAAACTACCTCACAAGTCATATCCCATAAACCCAACCCTTAAATCCTCCCTTCCTTTCCCTAGAAGAGATTGTACATTGCTTGAAAGGCAAGCAAGCCTTGTCTTTCTAAATCTTTCGGGAAACGGATTGTGTCATGTCCCCATTTTTATTCTTCTTCATAGTGCAACCAGGGTGAATTTATAGGGCAGGAGATGGCCAGGTCAATGAAGCAGGTTTATGTCATTAAGGGTTCCGATGGAGTTTAGAGGAGTTTTTATGGGATTTGATGGCATTCGCTTGGCAAATTCCATCATCCGCACAGTTTGCCTTTCGTTCCGTCGCATTCCGACAACTTTCAGAAATCAACATTATTATTGGGCATAACTTAATTAATTATGCTCGAGATGGCGTTCTGAGGAGATTAATTGGTGGAACACCTCAGTGTAATAGCTCGTTGGAACCAGAAAGGGAAGATCTACAGGATGGGATGGTTAGATGTGAGTTTCAGTGACCTGAGGAGACATGGTGGCCAATTTATCCTTTTCCTGCATTAAAATAATATTTTAATTGAAATAAAAGAGGGAAAAGTTCTCCATGATTAAAATAATAATAAAATAGAAGGTTCTAGAGGAATCCATCAAATCTATAAAAGAGGAGGAGGAAACCATCGGAGCATATCTTGGGTTTTGATATCGTTTCTTGTATGAGAGGTTGAGAACCTGGTCCTCTACTCCATTGGTAGCCCCAAGACGAAAACCCTCAGGTGATATAGAGAGATTGGGCGAGCACCCATCTCTTCCCTTGGTGAATCCATTCAAGGTTCGCAGGTTGCAGTGTATTGTTTTTCAGTTGTCTGGAGGCCGATTTGTGGCATTGTTGTAGATCTATCTGAGGCCGATTATCTCAGTTGTATGGGTTATATGTGCATGTAAAACCCTAGTTATCTTATATAATAAAGCTGAGAGTTTTCTTACCTATTACGTTATGAGATTGCAGTGCTTTATTTGTCTATTTTTACATGGCAATCTTCTGTTAAATGCATGATGAGTTTTATGTGAAGTCTTTGTTCCAAATTTTCTGCATTTGGGACATTATAGTGGTATCAGCGTCGGTTTTCCTGCCAGCCTGAGAGTGCTCGGTAAATTTTCCATATCAGATTTATCAGTTGTTGTGGAAGTCAAAAACTGCCACCAGAGTGAAAGGGATCAAAAGTTTATTGTTTTCTGAAGACAGATCGAGGGTCTTTCCTTGTTCTTGCTTGAAGACATCATTTTTTTCTTTTTTTTAACGGATGAAATTGTGTGTTGGAGCCAAAATTCGACCACATTGGGAAATCTACTATTGGAGGCAAAATTTCCAGATGTATTTTTCAGTCAGTAGTTTAGTAGATAGAATGTGTACTACGTGTTGGAAGGCCGATGAGTTTCTGTGGCATGTTCAGTTGTAAGGGCATTAAACAAGATCTATGCGTTGAATCCAGGCAAATACAAAGATCATTTCAAGGAATGTTGACTTTCTCATCAAAGTGTGTATGCGAGTAACCTAAGCGTAAGCTACGTGAGTTATTCACATGGGTATGGGACCCAAGTTACTATGGTGACCGCGCTAATCCAAGGGCCGAATCGATTCATTTGGATGCATCCAGAATCCAATGGTGGTCGTGATTAAATTCCTACCACGTCCATCCAAACATCTACAGCTGCAAACGTGGCCAAGGTCGCTCTAGTTCTTGTTCTCCACTCACTAGTCAATGTAGTTGATTGGGGACGACTGATTTGAATTGCCTACAGAGCTAAATCTATCGAAAAAAATTTGTGGCGGCTTGACAAGTTACAGGGTCGATTTGCGTGGAGGTAGTCAATGATCAGATATGGATGACAAAAACCCACACTTTAGGTTAGGGAGACGATTTTGCACATAGCTGCAAAGTAGGGCCGAACCAAAGCTTGTGAAGGCAGGCCATGTCGAAACAAATCGTGTGCCCACGTGGATAAACATTGTCAACAATGAAATTGCAGAATAGTGTCTCGGCGTGGATATGGTTGATTAAGGTCGAGCAAGCATCAGAAAGCAGGTCACTAGCAGGTCTAAGTTATGTAGAGAGACAGTCAAAAAAATCCAAGAGTGTTTGTGCTGATTCAAGCTTAATCGCGTCAAAATGATCTTGTGCGAGGCCATTAAAAGGGCCGAGTTCTGGATTCGTTTACTGTCATCCGCATACACAGAGCCACAGATCGATTTCTGAAGGGTGGACGTGAATTAGCTCATTTTGCATCAAAAAGGGGTCGCACTTCACAATTATAGCCACGTGAGAATTTTGGGAGAATGTCTGATTGGTTCATGTGTGTCAATGCACTGTACAGCGGAGAAATTGCAGAATAGAGGCAGAGCATTGGTGTAGAAGGTTGGGTGTGTAACAGAAGGTGGAACCAATTGCTGGAAACTCAGTTATATATATTTCACAACCATCACTTGTGGCATGTTATGGTTCATGGATTAGATCAAAACTTGCAATGGAATTGACTAAGGAGCTGCCACTCCCAAAATGAGATTGTTGTTCAAGTTTCAAAGGCTGGAGCCGCCATTTTCGAAGACGAGATTGTTGTGTGAATGCTTGTGTTTGAGAGGCTGACTAATATTCATTTCTCAGACAGAAGACCACTTCAGATAACGCTGAATTTTCCTTAACAATGAAGCGAACTATTCAAAGGAGATTCCATTCACTATTTACAGTCATTCTCAGAGAAAGAGAAAGGAACCATATCAGAAAATTTATGTGTGGCTCGGATATCATCCTCCAGGTACCTATAGTAGTTTATTGGTAGAGGCCAAATTGGCAATAGTAGAGAGGCCGAATTGTTTTCTCCAAGCAAACCTTGTGGTTGTGCATGTTCATTTCCAGGAAGACCCACATTTCTCTTGCATGTAATGGTCATCTGTAGCTTAACTGGAATCATCACCATGGGTGATAATTCATGAACCAGAGCTTCGAAGGGTTTCCAGGAAATACAATGAAGTTGTGCCTGACATATTTATGGGAAGACTGCATAGCTGATTGGAAAAGGGGCAAATCTTTGGTCAAATGGTTGCAACAGACCAAGTGAGGATTGCTTTTCACCTACAAATACTACCATCATTCACTCTTGAGCATGGGTTGTAGAGTCACCCTGAGTACCTACAAGTTGTTCTCTCACTATTTCTAGGGCTGATATTTGTGGATTTATGGCTAACGTCCAAACTAGATTTAATTTCTTTTATTTTCCCATTGTGAGTTGAAGTGGCACTCTCTTGTATTGTCATTTGCAGTATATTAATTTCTAGGCCTGATATAGAGTCTGTTGGAGCACACTGCTTATTCATGTGTACACTATGATGTATTGTAAAGGGTTGAATAATTGTTGTTGGGAGTACTGTTGCTAAAACTAAGCGTGTCTTGTCACAAAAAGGGGTTGAACACTTGACTTCTGAGAGTTGTGTCATGTCTGCTACTAGTCAAATGTGAAAGGTTTATGTATTAGAGCAGCTATTGAGTCAAGTATTAGTGTATTGTTGTCAATTATTTTGATGTACTCACACAGCCAAAACATGGATGAAACCTTTATAAACTCCCTAACAAACCAGCAGCGATAGACAATAGACCCTTCTCAAAGAAGGTCTATGCCATTCTTCAAAAAGAACAACCCAATGATTTTCAGAAGAAGCCGAAGATTGGACACAAAATCCTTGCACTTGGATCAGATTTGGAACACATGAGAGTCACATGGAAAGTGCTTTTCAAACTAGATGAATTGGATGCACTTCTTTCTGAAGTGAACCAATTAGAAGGGAAGAAGTTGTTGTGGGCTTTGAAACTTACCACGCTAGCTTTAATACAACCCAAGTTTTTGAAGTACCCTTGTGAAGGGGTCACACTTCCAGTTGCCTCGTGTCTCTGTAGCATCATGAGATTGACCACCCCTATAGCTCCTTATAGTGATGATGTTATGAGGAGAGTTTTCAAACTAATGATAGAAATTTTCCGAGACGTGGACAACAGTGGAGGCTCTACCTTTGGGAAGAAGCTTGATATTCTAGGAGGCATGGCCATGACGAAGACTTATGAGATCATGTTTGATTTGGAGTGTGACAATTTGATCCTATCAATGTTTCGATGCTTCTTCAACATTAGGAAACATCATCCCGACAGAGTCATAGTACACATGCAGTCCATCTTGTCCTCATGTATGAGAGGCCATGATGCCATTTGTCAGGAGTTGCAGTCCCGATTGTTGTCTGTTTGGAGGAGAGAGCAGTTGGTATCCCCTGAGGCTTATGATCTAGCCGAGAGGTTGGCGGAGCAAAACATTGGGTTGTTTAGGAGACAGTTGACCAAGGAGTAGTAGCTCAGGTTTGGGGCCTCATGCAGCAAGAATGAGATGAGGAGGAAGGGACTTTGCTTCATCTACAAAGGACCTTGGGGACCTAACCATTCATGCTTGAGTGACACTGAGGAGATGACAGCGTTAGATCAGGGAGATATTCGTTATGTCTGTCAGGATGAAGACTCTTCGCTAGATGAGTCCATGGGTTCATACGATGATACCTTAGAGGAGCACAAGCAGTCATGTGGAGTTGATGACAGTAGCCCAGATATGCATCCATGTGTGGTAGAGGAGTATGTGGAGCAGCCGATGGTTCCCATGTGGGAAAGAGATCAGCGAGCAGATGAGCAATTGATGACTCAACATAGAGAGCACATAGAGGAGCATGAGTCATGTCGAGTCACTGACATCAGGCCAGATTCATATGATGAGCAGTCTGTGTGTCCTAGGAGAGACATTCAGGATAGCGTGTCACCAATCATGAGTCAGCATGAGCAGCATATGATGGAGCATGAGTCAGCTGAGGAGGATGAGGCACATAGTATGCATGATGAGCCTTCTTGGGAGAGCCAGTTGGAGGTTCATATTGAACCCGTGATTGTGGAGGGTGAGCAACCACCCTTGGGGTTAGCCACTGATGAGGAACAGACAATTGTACACACAGCTGGAAAGGTGACATTATTCGCTGACACTTGTCCTCAGGAGATGTTGGAGTATGATAGGATAGTTTGGCAGGAAATTGGTGGACTAGAGGAGCATGGAGTTTCCTAACAGGCGAGGGGGGTGGCAATGCATCCATCTTTGGGACTACCCATTGATGAGGTGCAAACAGATGTAGTGGTAGCCAGAAGAGCTACAACATTTTCAAGCAACATCCCTCTCCAGGAGTACATAGACGAGGCTTGCAGCAAGGTTTGCCCACTTTTCCCCATTAGAGGAGAGAGGCGGGATTTCTTGGACATGCTTGGATTGTCCAAGTAGAGCATCATCAGCTGAGCATGGACCAGTGTTAGCATAGCAGACATATCCCTTGCACAGGTGTCCATGCGTTGGATTGGCGAGAGATCATGAGCTGGTATCCTTTGATGGAGTGTCATTTTAAGTCAGGAGCATTGTATTGCAAGAGCCCTCCCAGGTGAGGGATATCACATGCTTCAGTTGGCAGCAGGATGTAGGCTGGCCACTCATTAGTATTTCAGCACGACTTCAAAATGATCAGATTGACCTTGGTTTATGCCAAGGGTTGGATTGGAGAGAGGTGATGAGTTAGTATGCGGTGGGTGGAGCAGCATTCACAGCTAGAGTTATAGCACAACAGGAGTCGTGGAGCCTTGATGCTCCTTCTTGATGGCATTGGGATCCAGGAGGATTTGTTGATGACATGTTCAGTCGAAGATTGATCTGGGATCTGGGCATCGAGGAGTCTGTTCATGGTGGGTTGACACAAGAGTAGAGCATCACCCAGTGGTGCATATGGGATCCTGGCTTTGGGTCTCAATTGCGTCGGACCACCAGATTGGTCCACATATTTGGATTGCTTGAGGGCAAGCAATCTTGGGGTGGGTGGAATGTCATGTCCCCATTTTTATTCTTCTTCATAGTGTAACTAGGGTGGATTTTTAGGGCAGGAGATGTCCAGCTCAGTGGAGCAGGTTTATGTCATCAGGGGTTCCGATGGAGTTTTGAGGATTTTTTATGGTATTTGATGGAATTTGCTTGGCGTATTCCATCATCCGCACAGTTTGCCTTTCGTTCCATCGCATTCCGACAACTTTCAGAAATCAACATTATTATTGGGCATAACTTAATTAATTATGCTCGATGTGGCATTCTGAGGAGATTAATTGGTGGAACACCTCAGCATCGGAACGAGAAGATCTACAGGATGGGATGGTTAGATGTGAGTTTCAGTGACCTGAGGAGACATGGTGGCCAATTTACCCTTTTCCCGCATTAAAAGAACATTTTAATTGAAATAAAAGAGGGAAAATTCCTCCATGATTAAAATAATAATAAAATAGAAGGTTCTAGAGGAATCCATCAAATCTATAAAAGAGGAGGAGGAGACCATTGAAGGATATCTTGGGTTTTGATATTGTTTCTTGTATGAGAGGTTGAGAACCTAGTTCTCTACTCCATTGGTAGCCCCGAGAGGAAAACCCTCGGGTGATATAGAGAGATTGGGCGAGCACCCATCTCTTCCCTTGGTGAAAACATTCAAGGTTCACAGGTTGCAATGAATTGTTTTTCAGTTGTTTGGAGGTCGATTTGTGGCATTGTTGTAGATCTGTCTAAGGCCAGATTATCTCAACAGTATGGGTTGTATGTGCATGTAAATCCCCAGTTATCTAATATAATAAAGCTAAGAGTTTTCTTACTTATTATGTTATGAGATTGCAGTGCTCTATTTGTCTATTTTTACATGGCAACCTTCTATTAAATGCATGATGAATTTTATGTGAAGTGTTCGTTCCAAATTTTCTGCATTTGGGTCATTACAAATTGTTGGGTGACTCCACATCATTTCATTGACTTATCCTTCATCCGTGACTCCATATACTGAGTCTCCTCCCATCGGTGAAAGTTCATAAATAGAAGGGAGCCTTAGCTCAGGTGACAGTGGACTAAGTCTCCATTAGTTTCCCTTGGCCTAGTATTTTCCCTTCAAGGATCCCCTTTTAGGTTCCTTGCTAGTTTGAGTAGTAACAGGGACCACACAGAGCCAAGTGGACCTGCAACTAGGTCAAGGATATGGAGTTGATCAACCATTGAAGGGCTTGACCTAATTAGGGTAGGGAATAGGATCAAAGGACTAATTTTCTTTGAGATTTTGAATGCAGAGATCCTAATGAGGACACTAACCCAAATCAACCTAGGGCAAGATTGGTCTTGAGGCTAGGGCTTGCTATATCTTGGGATTCCACTGTCGGATTTTCTTGAAACTTGGAGGACCTTTAGAGATAACCCTAGCGCAGTAGTGGATAAAAAATTGATGTGTTTGAATGCTTGCAATAAAATTCGTTGGATGCCCTAGGTGACCCTCTAGGGTTAGGCCTAGAATTTGGAAAAGTGAAGATAGAGAGGTAAATTTGACAACCAAAGGGATACGAGGATCAATGCCTTATTGCTTGGGCCTAATGTTGTCAAGATACACATAGATTGAGAATTTTGTGAGCTAAGGTTCCCTAATTGATCTTCGCTAGCCTCTCCAAGGGTTGCAACTAGGTCAATAGGGAATTATACTTCAAATTTGTGGAGACAATGTTTCGAGGTCTTCAACCCAAGAGGTGCCTCTAGGAATATTCACCCACTCCCTCAAAGCTCAACGCGTGCATTTAATCACTTGTTCAAAGGTCCCAGAAGAATTTCGCATTACATTAACCCATACAAGAACAATGATAACAAGATGCATGCAATTGACAAGTAGGATAGCAAGAATAGCATCAAAATTTTGACTTACATGAGGGAGAGAATATATCCATTCATCAATTTTGCTTTAGAAAGAAGCTCCAAAGGCAACAACAAAAATCCAAACATCACAGTGCATCAAGAAAGCTCCAAAAGTTATCCCAACAAAAAGGGCGAAAATATTTCAAGAGATACTAATCCAATCCAAGTGATGATGAGAGAAATGAATCATCCACTCGCCTATTTATACAATCCAATAGGGGATTCGAATAGCCTAATTTGTCTTGTTTAGCCCCATATAATAAAATAATGCTCAATAATGATATGACTTGGTGACAAGCCCACCAAGATAGCTCAATAACATAAAAAGAAGCCTCTCAAAAGGGTAGAATAATCAACATAATGAGTCAATGGGCCACTAAAAAGGCCTAATGGAGTCCAAAGCGTGCCATGGTGAGAGAATGGACCCCAAACATAATGGACAAGGGGTTGGACCCTTGATATCCAAGCAAGTCATATATAGTGTCCACAAGTGGGTGTGGAGGCACAATGACATCCTTATGGGTCTCTAAGTGGATTGATAATGCTTATAAATGATCTATAAGGGCTAGGATGATGACATAAGTCCTCCCTTTGTCTCCTACAGTGAGACACATCCTCATCTAGACCCTAGAACATCTGCTAAGTGTATGGTGCAAGTGTGGAGTTAGCTAGGCACGGTGAACCAGGTGCATCATTCTCATCCAAAACGCTGAACACGAGTAATCACTAAATGGTATTAGGGATCCATGAAGTGTTGTCTACAATGGTGGAGGCCCATGGCTCTCTACGCTCACCCTACAAGTGCCAATATGACCCTTTGTAGGGCTTGGACCCCGTTAGGGAGACCAAACTTCAAATGGAGACCCACCTACAATCCTACATAAGATCCAATGTGTCCCCTTGCCCTCCAATACAACAAATCATTAGAGTAATCAAGTTAAAGAGCTTACAAATCATGGAATCAATTGAGCACTTCATGGTGACATGCCCTTCCATAGTGGGTTTTGGCATGTATAGGTGTTTGCAAGTTCAATAAGGGGGTTAAGCAAGGACCCTATTAGGTGGTTTCAGCCTTTAAAGGGGATGACATGTCCATGGTACATCCATAAATGGGCAGGTGGCATGTGCTATAGTGATGGATGGAGTGGCGATCAAGGGAAGGCTCCAGGCCACATGTCATGGTACCAAGGTAGCTATGACAAGCAGTGTTGAAAATATCGGTATCGGAAAAATATTAGCGAGGGTCTAGAAAACATCTTATCGGCAATATCGGCAAACATAAAAAATGCATAATATATTCATATTTTTCACATTTTTAAACATATAAAGCAATAACAAAATGAAATAAACACATTGGCACATAAATGTGAAGAAAGCACTGATATATGATGTAGTCAATGTTTTAAAACCAGTTGATTTGAACCAGAAACTGGTCAAACTAGACGGTTCATTAGCCGACCGGGTCAAACCGACAAAAACTAGGTTCGACCCCTCACTTCGCCCAGAATCCACAAAAAGTGGTGCTAACCAGCCGGTTTATGGTCAAACCAGTCGATTCCATCATAAACCAATCGGTCAGCTGCCAAGGCCGCGGAGGACCCACACAGCGCAATTTAGGAAGCTTATAGGGTGTTTTGGAGGGAAAATAAGGGTTGTTTCCCTCCAAAAACACCCTCTCCAAGCCTTTAAAAAGAGCTTGCCCCTCTCATTTGTCTCACACGTCTCATTTGGATTTTTTGTGAGTTTGATTGGGAGCTTGGAAAGTGTTGAGGTTTTGCCAAAGTAGTCATCTTCGAGACTTGGAGTTGGAGTTGGAGCTATTTTGGAGATAGTTTGGAGCTATCAATGGAGTTGGCATCTTCAAGAGGAGGCTAAAGAAGCTAGTTTGCATTTCCAAGTAAGGATTTTCACTTGAAAAATTCCTCATTTGACTATTGTCCATGTATTAAACTTTTTTATGTGTTCTATGCTATCAAATCTCTAGTTCTATGCTATCAAATTTTGTGGCCTACATATGCATTTTTTTCCTAAGTTTAGCTTTGGTTTTCCATGTTTCTTAGCTAGAATTTTTTTTTAAATGGCAGATTTCTTTGCAAATTTTAATTATTTCAAGCCTCATGGCTCCAAAAGCCAAGGATAGTACATGGGCTCATTGTGATTTGATTGATGGAAAAATGATATGCAATTTTTTACATAAACCTATTGGAGGTGGGGGTATTCTCAGATTGAAACAACACTTGAATGGGGTAAGAGGCCAAGTAAAGCCATGTGAAACACCAAATGAAGTGTTAGGTCCTATTAGGGCAGAATACCTTTCCAAGATTGAAAAGATGGAGGAGAATAAGGCTAGGGAGAAGGCCATCCAAGATGACACTGCAAAGAAGAGGGAATTATTAGAAGCCATGAAAGAGAGTGGGTATGATGATTATGAGATTCAAGACTTTTCTTCTATCCCTTCCACCAATGACCCCTTTCACTATGTTCTAGTGTTGCGAAAATTGCGATAATATCAGAAAATCACAATTTTTTGAGTTTGGCGATATTATCGCCCGATTTTTACGTTAATTTTTTTCGCAAAAAATAGCGATAACTTGAAATAATCGTGATTTCTACAAAAAAAACCACGATTTTTTGGGAAAAAATCTTGTTAAAAAAAATTTTGATTTTTTTGTGTGCCAATTTTTTTATGAGGAGGTGACACAACCTACCTAGGCTACCCCTGTCACCAGTAGAGGATGTGGTCTACCTCCTGTAGCTCCTAGTTCTTCAGCTTCTAGAGCACAACAAAGTCCACTGCCAACTCCACCGACATCTACATCTAGAGGGAAAGCTATTGCATTTTCTCGCAAGAGGGGCAGAGGAAATCAATGGTATTAGTTATTTGGTTCATTTCATTGTATATGACATTATGATTCATGATATGAGATACATTATTATATTTTTTGTTGATATTTTGAGGCTGAGTTGGGACTCAGGATTCAGGACTGACTATTCAGGACATGATTCACTGTTATGTGTGATGTACCACTAGAAATGATATTACACATCTTATATATTAGTTCTTTTATAATATTTATGTGCCAATGTATTTATTTTATGTTGTAGATGCTTTAGATATTAAAAAAATTGAAAAAAAATGAATATGTTTGTATTTTACAATTTTTTCCGATTTTTTCCCTCGCCGATATTATCCCGATAACAATTACTGCAACATTGCTATTTTCCTCCTTTTGGCCAACAATCAGAATGAACAAACATCTAGAGTTATTCTCATCCTTTGCCAACATTACCTCTTCTAATCCCACTTCCTCCCAGCCAAGTTGTCAACCCACTTTGGATCAACATTGGAAAAAACAATTCAAAGAAACTTCTTAGCAATACATTGCTAAATGGTGGTATGATGCAAATATCTCATTTAATGTTGCTTGATTACCTTATTACCAAGCTATGTGGGACTCTGTTATAGCTGCAGGAAAAGGCTTCATAGGCCCTAGTATGCATGACTTGAAGGGAGCTCTTTTGCAAAAATACACTATAGAGCATGCCAAGTGCATTACAAAATAAATTTACAACCACTCATGGGTATTGAGCCTAATGAGGAAAAATATTGGGGGAAAAGAGTTTGTTAGGTCTACAATTACAAGATTTGCAACTCACTCCCTCACATTGCAATGTCTCAATGCTCAACAGAAAAACCTGCAGAAAATGTTTTCTTCTGATGATTGGACTGAATCTTGGTGGGCTCGTAGACAAGATGGCAAAGACACCAAAAAGAAAGTGTTTGACAATTATTTTTGGAAAAGGTCTGCAAAGCTTGTGAAAATTACCGAGCCCCTTGTTAAGGTGATAAGGATGGTGCATGGAGAAAAATTGTGCTGATTTTTAATGTACCTTGGACAAGTAGTTTCCCATGGGTTAGTCTCTACCTAGGGAAAAGTGTCCAAAATAATTATTTTCTAAGTGATTTTATAAGTGGTAAAGTCAATGTTAAATTATAAATTGAAAAGTGACTTTAGACATAAAGTACAATTTGGGTACTTTATTTAATGGGTGAGTTAAAAAATAGAAAGTGAGAATTAAATGCACATTTATTCTCATCCGTTGATCTAAATGAATCTGAGCCATTAGATCTTAAGGTTGCCCAAAAGTCATTTAGGGAAACAAAAGAGGGAAAAGAAAAGAAAGACTGCATTCATTCTTCATGAGAAAATTGGAGAAAGGAGGCTGAGAGCTGGAGAAAATTTCTGAAGGAGAAATTTGTTACAGCAGGCTGAAGGAGTGATTTCTGGGCAAAGCTAGGCATAGAAATCAAGGCATAGAAAACAACAGAAGGTAAATACGAACAACATTGAATGTTGTGAGTTGTATGCCGTTCGAGAGAATTTTTTGAAAACAAAAATTGAAAAAAAAACCTATACAGTCCATACGGAGTCCATACAATACAGTTCGTACAGTCATATCTATACATAACATATTCTCAGCTTCAAGTGGGCACAGAAATCGAGGCAAAGTGGGCACAGTTTTTAAGGAGTTTTGGGATGAAGAGATAAGTTGTATTTTGTTGTTTTGTTTTGTCTGCAAATGTATTTTTTCCTGAACTTGAAAGATAAATAAATTTGAAGAGCTCTCTAATAGGTTTTCCCCGGAGAAGATTGGAGTTTTGCCTAGGTCTAAGTTGACCAAAAATTTGTTTGTATTTTTATGTGTGTTGCTGGTCTGGTTATGTCCATATTTATTTTCAGCATGTGTTGGCAGTCCCATGTGTTTTACTCTGAAAATTTCATTTCCAGAATTATATATGTTGAATGTATGTTTATGGGAAAGGCCATTTAACTGAATGAGAATGATAAGGTGAAATTAAAACTGAGTTGGGATTGTAGGAAACTTTTATTTAGTCATCAAATTTCAACATGGTATTAGAGCTACAGGCTGAAAATTGCAGTTTGAACAGTAGACAGTAGTTTGGGACAACAAACAGTGGTTTGGACAACAAACTGAATTTTTGGACAGCAAACTCAATTTGGACAGCAAACTGATATATTGGGACAATAAGGTGAAATTTTACACAGACTGAACTTTTGGGACAACAAGGTGTGCTGGAAAGTTCATTTCTCCATTTTCTTGGTTTTGTAAATTTTGGACAGCAATCATGGCCATGTTCTTAAGGATAGAGGACAAACTAGATGGGATATCCAACTATGTTGTTTAGAAGGACATAATTCAGACAGTGTTTGAGGAGACAGCAGTTTGAGACATAGTGCGGCAAGTGGTTGTACCTCCTACTGCTACAGATGAACTTGTTTAATTCACAAAAAATAATGCAAAGGCAAAAAATATTTTGATGGACAGTCTGAAGGATCATGTGGTTCCTCAGGTGAGAGAAAACACATGCATATCTGATGTGGACAACTCTAACCAGTCTCTATCAGAGTACCAATGAGAGCAGGAAGATGGTACTCAAAGAACAATTGAAGAACATTAGGATGACAAAGGCTGAAAGTGTAGCTCATTATCTTGGCAGGGTCAACAGGTACATGATGATTTGACTACTATTGGTGAGGCAGTTGCACCCACGAAGTTAGTCAGGATAACTATAGCGGGACTTCCTAAGTTTTGGGAGGTCTTTGGAGATGTTGTTACCTCTAGGGAGAATCTTCCAAATTGGGACAGATTTTGAGATGATTGTGTGCAGCATGAGATACGGAAGACTGACAGTGGTGGGGTGAAGATAGCAGATGAGTAGGACGTAGCCTTGACAGCCAGGGGGAAGAACACAGGGAAGGCCAAGAAAGAGGCCTCATCAGATGGGGCTAAGGGAAAGGAGAAGAAGAAGAAGAAAGATACGGATATGTCCAAAGTAAAATGTTGGGCATGTCAGAAGATGGGACATTATGCTGCTACGTGTCCTGAGAGGAAGAACAAGGGGAAGAAGGGTACTGTAGCTTCAACAAAGGTGGAGTAGTTTGCTTCACAGTTTGACCAGAACTTTGAATTTATTACTTCTACATCTAGTAGGATTACATCATCCGATGTGTGGTACATAGACAGCGGGGCTTCTCGCCATATGACAAGTGCACGGGAGTACTTTTCAGAGCTTGCAGAGAGGGCACTTGATATTGAGATTGTACTAGGAGATGACCGCACTGTGAGAGTTGTTGGTGTGAGGACTGTGACCTTTGAGAGGGAGTCTTTGCCTCCTTTGAAGGTCATGGGTGTTTTGTATGTTTCGGGGATGAAGAAGAACTTGATTTCAGTGTCTGCTATGGAGGAGAAGAGGTTTGACGTCACTTTCTCAGGAGGGCAGGGATTGATACATCCCAGGGGAGCTTCCATCACTTCCGCCAAAGTGATTGGAGTCCGCTCTGGAAAACTATACAGGTTCAGTTTTCAGTCGGCAGGAGCATTGGTAAGTAACACATATGGTATCATGCACACAAGTACCACCAGCAGTAGAGACTTGTGCGAGTTATGGCACCGGAGGATGGCCCATATGCATCATGGAGCTTTGAGAGTACTGAGGGAGATCACTACTAGAGTTCCTAATTTCAGTGTCGAGCATTATGAGGTCTGCAGAGGGTGTGCTTTGGGCAAGTACACCAAGTTACCATTCCCAGTGAGCGACAACAAATCTACAGGCATACTAGACTTGATTCATACTTATGTTAGTGGTCATATGTCTCATGTGTCTTTGGGTGGTTCTGAGCATTATGTTATATTTGTTGATGACTGCTCTAGGAGGACTTGGATATATTTCCTGAAGACCAAGGGTGAGGTCTTCAGTCGCTTTAAAGATTTCAAAGCTCTTGTGGAAAAGCAGACAAGTAGGAAGATTCAGGTCTTGAGGTCAGATAATGCTGGTGAGTACACAGATGGTGGGTTTTTTGACTTCTGTGCACAGGAGGGCATTAGGAGAGAGTTCACGATCCCTTACAACCCCCAGCAGAGTGGGGTGTCTGAAAGGAAGAACAGGGCTATTGTCGGGGGCTGCTAGAGTGATGATTCATGATCAGGGATTGCCTTTGTTTTTGTTGGGTGAGGCTTGCAATATTGTTGTTTATCTTCAGAACAAGAGACCCACAGAGTATTGGGGAATATGACTCCGAAGGAGGCTTTCATTGGAGAGAAGCCTCATGTGGCACATCTTTGTATCTTTGGATGTCTCACATATTCTTATATCCCCAAGGAGCAGAGGACGAAGCTGGAACCCATGGTAGACAAGGGTACCTTTAAGGGTTACATCGACACTTCGAAGGCCTATCAAATCTTCATTCCTTCTAAACAGAGAGTAATGATTAGAAGGGATGTGAAGTTCGAGGAGAGGGCCTATCAGAGATCACGGGAGTATGATTAGAGAGAGTCACAAACTTCTTCTTAGCAAGGAGGTCAGGTACAGGGAGCAAGACCTCAGGGTTCTAGATCGACTAGTATAGGAGGTACTTCAGTTTCAATGACATTTGGGGCACCAGTGGCGAGTTCACCGAGCACTTCTTTAGAGATTCCTCTGGTATAGAGTTCACATGGCACTTCAGCTGACACAGGCACAAGTGCCAGTACAAGTTCTTTGAGGACAGGTGTTGGTACAGGCACACTAGGGTCAGTTGGCAGACCATCAGGTTCACTAGACTGGAGGGTAGAGGATGAGGTTCCCTATGGGGTAGCTTCTTCAAGGAAGAGGAGGCCCAAGTGACTTTAAGACACCTTGAAGGAAGCGGAATTCGTTGGTCCTCCGAAGAGAGTGAACAGGGAGAGTGTGCCACCTAAGCAGTTTTGTAGTTATGTAGCCAAGGCTACCAGCGTTGTTGACTCTGGGCCTACTAGCTACGAGCAGGCTGCCAGCCAGGAGGTATGGAGAGAGGCTATGGTGGAGTATGCCTCTATCATTAAGAACAATGTCTGGGAAGTGGTGCCTAGGCTATGGTGGAGTATGCCTCTATCATTAAGAACAATGTCTGGGAAGTGGTGCCTAGGCCTGAGGGCAAGTCAGTTGTGACTTCCAGGTGGCTCTACAAGATCAAGCATGTTGCGGATGGCAGCATTGAGAAGTTCAAGGAGAGGTTTGTGGCTAGAGGGTTCTCACAGATAGAGGGAGTTGACTATGATGAGACCTTCACTCCCGCAGCTCGGTACACTTCTATCCGGTCCCTTATTTCTATTGCTGCAAAAATGGGTTGGCAGATCCATCAGATGGATGTGAAGACCGCATTTTTGAACGGAGTTATAGAGGAGGAGGTGTATGTTGAGCAACCACAGGGCTTTGAGGTACTTGGGCAGGAGACCCATGTATGCGGTTGAGGCAA
Source organism: Pinus taeda (assembly GCA_000404065.3). Classification (NCBI taxonomy): domain Eukaryota; kingdom Viridiplantae; phylum Streptophyta; class Pinopsida; order Pinales; family Pinaceae; genus Pinus; species Pinus taeda. The sequence continues at coordinate 66,789 of APFE030974948.1, read as the reverse complement.
GCACTCTACAGACTTAAGCAAGCTCCGAGAGCTTGGTATTCAAGGATTGATAATTATTTGCAACAAATGGGTTTCACGAAGAGTGATGCAGATCCGAACCTATACTACATTGTTGTAGGGGATTATCTGCTCATTCTTGTGTTATATGTTGATGACTTGTTCATTATTGGGGCAGAGAGACTAATTAGTGGTTGCAAGGAGGATCTTGCTATGGAGTTCGAGATGAAGGACATTGGGCTGATACATTACTTTTTGGGGCTTTAGGTGTGGTAGGAGCAGGGGCATATCTTTCTAGGGCATGGGCAGTATGTTGTGGATGTGTTGAGCAGATTTCACATGGCAGACTCTAGACCCATGTCTACACCTATGATCGCCAACTAGAAGAAGCTTCATGCTTCAAATCCTAGTTTGGTGGATCCCACAATAGGCAGCTTATTGGTTCCTTGATGTATCTAGTCAACACTAGCCAAGATATATGCTTTGCAGTGAACACACTTAGCCAGTTCATGGTTGAGCCTAGGAAGGTGCACTGGGTAGCTGCAAAGCACATTCTTTGCTATGTATAGGCAGTTGATTATGGTCTGAACTATAGGTGGGGAGATGGAGTGAGGTTGGCAAGTTACACAAATTCAGATTGGACAAGTTGTGCTTCTAACAGGAAAAGCACTTCAGGGTGTTGCTTCGGATTGGGTTCGACAGTTGTGTCATGTTTCAGTCAAAAGCAAAAGCTAGTTTCTTTGAGCTCTTCTGACGCTGAGTATATGGCTGCTAGTCAGGCTAGTTGTGAGGCCATTTGGCTTCGCAAGTTGTTGTATGGCCTATTTGATCAGGATTTAAGACCAACGGTTATTCACTGTGATAATCAAAGTTGCATTAAACTCACGGAGAATCCAGTATTTCATGACAGGTCAAAACACATTGACATCAAATATCATTTCATCAGGGACTATGTTCAGAATGGGGCAGTGAAGTTGGAGTATATATCAACAGATGAGCAGGTGGTCGATGTTCTCACGAAGTCCTTGCCAAGAGGAAAGCATGTCCATTTCAGGGACAAAATGGGTGTGGTGAGAAACACTTTCTTTGGTAAGAGGGAGTGTTGATTTTTAATGCACCTTGGATAAGTGGTTTCCCACGGGTTAGTTTCTATCTAGGGAAAGGTGTCCAAAATAATTCTTTTCCTAAATGTGACTTTATAAAGTGAAAGTGACTTTATAAGTGGTAAAGTCAATGTTAAATTATAAAGTGAAAAGTGACTTTAGACATAAAGTACAATGTGAGTACTTTATTTAATGGGTGTGAAAATTAAATGCACATTTATTCTCATTCCTTGATCTAAATGAATCTGAGCCATTAGATCTTAGGGCTGCCCAAAAGTCATTTAGGGAAACAAGAGGGGGAAAAGAAAAGAGAGATTGCATTCATTCTTCATGAGCAGACTGGACAAAGGAGGTTGAGAGCTGGAGAAAAGTTCTGAAGGAGAAATTTGTTGCAGCAAGCTGAAGGACTGATTTCTAGGCAAAGCTGAGCATGGAAATCAAGGCATAGAAGACAACAGAAGGTACAATACAAACGTTGTGAGCTGCACATTGTTCGAGAGAAATTTTTGAAAAAAATTGTACGATGGTACAAAAATCTGTATAGTTCGTACAGAGTCTGTACAGCACAATCCATACAGTCTTATCCATATAGTACATATTTTCAGCTTCAAGTGGGCATGGAAATCAAGGCAAAGTGGGCATGGTTTTCAAGGAGCTTTAGGATGAAGAGATAAGTTGTATTTTGCTATTTTGTTTTGTCTGCAAATGTATTTTTCCTGAATTTGAAAGATAAATAAATTTGAAGAGCTCTCTAACAAGTTTTCCCTGAAGAAGATTGAAGGGGTTTTACCTAGGTCTAAGTTGACCAAAAATCTATGTATTTTTATGTGTGTTTTTGGTCGGGTTATGACCATATTTATTTTCAGCATGTGTTGACAGTCCCATGTGTTTTAATTTGAAAATTCCATTCCTAGAATTCTATATGTTGAATGTATATTTATGGGAAAGGGCATTTAACTGAATGGGAGTGATAAGTTGAAATTAAAATTGCATTGGGATTGCAGGAAACTTTTTTTTAGTCATCAAATTTCAGCAAATTGGCCATGGGCTACATTTATGAGGCTATGGATCAGGCAAAGGAGAAGATACGGGCAGCTTACAAGGATAGGTTAGCTAAATATGGCAATATATGGGAGATCATTGATAATAGATGGAACAATCAACTCCATTGTCCTATACATGCAGCTGGCTATTTTTTGAACTCAAAGTATCAATATAAAGATCAGCTAGGAGATCTGCAGGATGGGAAGGTCAGAGCTAGATTGATTGATTGCTTGGAGTGCATGGTCCGTATCCATGCATACCAGTTGGAAATAAACAGACAACTTACTCTTTTCAGTATGGCAACTGGTACCTTTGGAAAAAACTTGGCAAAGATGGCAAGAGTTGTGGATCAACCAAGTAAGCAATTCCAATTTCCAATTTGTTTTTCTTTTCAAGTTAAATTGTTTACAAATTTACAAGTCAAATTATCTATAAATACTTATAATTTGTAAATAAGTAATGAAATGAACTAAGTTACTAATTGATGTCTTTTTCTTTGCAGCATATTGGTGGGAGTCATTTGGTGGCCAATGTCCTAAATTGCAAAAGTTTGCAATTAGAGTCCTCACCCAAACTTGCAGTGCTTCAGGTTGTGAGCGCAATTGGTCTGTTTTTTAGCGTGTTGACCACTATGTGTCAATGGCCCATAGCAGTACACTCCCTTGTTTCACAAAAGGGATAGCGCTTGATTGATGTGTCGGTGCCGTCTAGCTATCATCATCAACCTGACTTCCAACATTCTATGTAAACCCTTTGTAAATGTATATGATGTAAATAATCTCAGCAGAACCGTGTCATGTATGTAACGACCTAGGTAAACCTACTTTTCTAGTGGCGATCTCCATTCTGGAAGGTTTTTTGTCTCCCCAATCCATTCTCGAATGGTCGGCAGAGCTTTCTTCTAATCTTACCCCAAAGCTAGAATGGATTTTGTCACTAGGATCTTAGGCGAGTCTTAGAGTTTTAGATCAAGTCTATGTAAAAGTGATTTGGGAATAATCCTAACTATTTGGTTAGGTTATTTTATTACAAATTGCTTGGTCTGCTGGATAATATTTGTGTCGCAGAAATGGGTAGTCCGTGAGGGTCTATTACAAATGCGTTTTCCCCCTTGTGATGTAAAAAATATGAAAATAATGATGTAAAGTGTCTTGAGGGTTGGAAAAATAATTTATCCCCTCATGGGTTAATTAATTGAATTTTCTAGCCAAAAATCAATTAAAATCCTAAGCCAAAAGTTTAATTAATTCTAGGTCCTAGGTAAATTTAAATTCTCCGAAGGCAAAATTCGTCGGTCCTTAAAACTTAAATTTTAAGAGGCCTGGGGACTAAGGAAAATTAATTATTTTGATAAATTTTAAACCTTTGATCCCTAGGGTTAAGTCAAAGTCAAAATTTTGGGGTAATTAACTCAAAAAAATTAATTTTTTAGTTAATTAAAATGCATTTAATTGAAAATTTCGTATTTCCCCAAATATTTAAATATTTCGATGGATGAGATTAAGAGAAATTTTAATCTTCATCAACGGTCAAGATTGCTTTGACGAGGATCACTTGAACAAGGCTTTGAAGGATTTATCTTTAAATAGGAAGTCATTTGTCAGTTGATCCATCCGACCTTCGAGTCGTGTGCTTAGCAAGAAGCTCTTGTGTAATCTTTTTATGGATAATAAAGAAATACTTTGGGTTAAGTTTTGTTGGTGTTACTCTTCATGGGAATATTGTAAGATGTGTTGTTTTCATGCATAATTTTTTCTAAAACCATTGATGATAGCTTCTAAAGAATGATTTGAGTACAACTATCTTCCTCAGTTATTGGAGTTAGAATAATAATCTAAATTTTGAACGTAATAGCAAGTATCTCTATTTGTCTGAGTTTTATTATTATTTTCTTGCTCTATTTTTAATGGTTGGATCGAGTTTTGTAGGGAAATCTTGATTTTAGATCCTCGGGCATTAGGGGAAGTTTTCAGTTGGACCAACCAACTCTCGATCCGTGTTTTCTGAGGAGCCCAATAAAATTAATCTCGAGTTCATCATAATATTTTTGTTGGTGATGCACGAAGGGTTTCAAATTAGCACCTCCTTAAAATTTAAAAAAGAAAAAAATTATGTGGGAAATAGATAGATCTGGCTGTTGCGAGACTTAGATTATCAAATCTAGGAGCAGAGTTGGACTCATACTCCTCAGATATGATAGATCTACCATTCTTGTACAGTGTGTAAATTCTGTAATTATTTTTCTAACATGGGTTTTTCTAGGTTTTAGTTTTTGTCATTGTATATGTCGTTTGGGTGTTTCTTGTTATCGTGCAGCTAAAGATCTAAGGAGGAAATTTGTGTAGAGTCCAGATCTAGGCCCGGGAGGGTAAGATCTGGATCTCTGGGGGTTTATCAACGTGATTTTCCAGGGATATTATTCAATTTTGTTACAATCCAAGGGTTTAAAATTTTTTAGATCTAGAAACTTTCATGAGGGTTTCAAGGCTAAATCTAAAGCATAAAAAATATATTGGCGTGGAATTCGATTTTTTGGGTTTATTTTGGGTTCCTTGAGGCTACCATTGGCTACTTGGAAATGCTCCCTATGTTCTTCTTTTTATTCTTCTTACTGCAAAAATTTCGATTTTTTTTAAGGAAGGCCCATAGCCCTTTGTTGTTGCTTGCATTCTCGATTAAAACTGTAAGAAACCTTCATTTCATTGAGCCGCAACATTAACCCTTGCTCTCGCAAATCTGCAAACCCCTCGTGCTGCATGTCCATTTTTTTTCATTCTGTTGCGTCCTCCTCTTCTTTGCAGCACTCTCGTAGTCCTTTTTCTGCTTGCGTTTTTTTATTTGTTGGTTGCATCTCAAGCTTCATCGTCATCCCATAGCAATTTCTCCCTCCACGTTACCTCCTCCCAACTACTGCTTCGAAACCGCAGTCCTTTTCCCTTGCTACCCACGTCCTTTTCCTTGCAACGTCCTCATCGCTCCTCCCGCAGCCATCCTTTCCCTCTTGACCTGCTTCCATCCCCACCTACGTTCTCCTCTTCCCTCCGATTTCCACTCCTCCCCCTGCAAACCTGCAAATCCTCACTACTAATGTCGAGATCCTCTTGATGTCGTCGATGCTCAACTCCCTCCGTTGTCCAAGCTTAAACCTGCACGCACAACAAAAAACTCTCATTCGATTTTTTTATTTTTTATCTTGTTTCTTTACTTTATGCATTAGGTTTAGGTTTTACTTTTTTATTTTTTTAGTTTAGTTAGTTTCCTTTTGATTTTGATTTTATTTTTGAAATTTTTTAAATTTGGTTGAAAGATCAATGTTTTATAAAAAATAAAAGCATAAAAAATCTACTTTTGGGTTTACGTTTAATTTTTAATTTCTTTTCCTTTTTATTTTTGTTTTGTTTTCATTTTAAATTTTTTGTTGTTTTGATTTTCTTTTTTTTTTAATTAAAAAAAAAATAAAAACATTTAAAAATCTAAAAATTAAAAAAAATAAAAATAAAAATAAATAAATAGAAAATAGATTTTTGTGACTTCAAAATTCCTAAAAGAATTAAATCAAAAGAGGACTTGCGCTTTCACATTAAAAATTTTAATGTGCCCTATGGTCCATTAAAAATTCAATTTATTAACCTTTTTGATTTGTTTTACTTTGGTCACATTAAAAATTTAATCTCTTCATTTCACCACATTAAATTATTTGCCTAAGGGATAATTCAAATTCAACTTTGAAGTCCTTGGTGTCACTGGTGTTAAATGTAAAATTTTAATTTTTGTGGTATTGATTTCTCTATTGGCAAGTGTGATTAATGTTTTAAAAATTATATTGCCTATTGGAAAAAGATAATTAATTATAGATCTGGATTATTGAAGAAAATCATTTTTAATCTAGAATCATTCCTTAGCATTTAATTTTCATAATTCTTCATGGGATTTAATTGCTAGAATAGATTGTAGTTTTGGGCGTTTACATTTAATCATCATGATCGTCAATTTCGCCATATTTATAAATTGCTTGGGATAACTTGTTTCTGTTTAGTCTATAGTTAATTGAATATAAAGGCACTGGTCTATAATTATTGTTATCTTGTGGTTGTGTCTTATTTTAATCTATCCAACTCAGTTGACCAAGATTTCTTCTACATTCGTCAAGTTGTCCATCTTTAAGTCTCTTAGAGCCTGTGTTTCACGGGCTATCCTCATTCATTCACCTCGGGAATTACCCCCCTTGACTTGTCTAGGAGAGAGTCTAAACTGAGTGAGTAAGGATTAGAGTGACAATCCTTACTCTGAGTGTTGTCTCGGTGCCTAGACACTTTGTGCGACAACATTTTTTGGCGTCGTTGTCGGGGATAGAATTTTTCTATCCTTAGTCCTCACGACATTTTTCTAATCATCTCTTTTCCGCCATTCATTAGCCCGTCAAGCGGCACATCATTTTTTGGCGCCGTTGCCGAGGATATTTTATTCTCAGCATTTCAATGACCATTCTTCTCATTTCTCATCTCTCATTCGAGCCGGCAAAGCCAACACTTCTTGGCATTGCCACCAAGGACCTATTTATTGGACCTGGGCTTTATTGCATTTCATCTCATTTTTGTGGCGTCATTTCGTCTCTTCATCTTAACTCTCGTCATCACTCTCATCTAATCCTTTCATCTTCACTTTCTGCACCTGGACATTCTAGTTGGTTTCCTGTTTGGGTGGCAACTCCACTTATTCATTCATTTAATCCTAGACAGGGAGCCCTCCCTGAATATCCATCTGCCTCCATCCACTAACATTTTGGTTTCACCTTTGGAAACTTTGTGAGAGATTCATGCTCAAGTGGCAACTCCACTTCTTCCATTTCTTATAAGAATTTCTGCTAGAAGCTCACTTCTTGTAGATGTTTTGATTTTCTTGAGCAAGGATCTCTCTCTCTCTGATATCCATTTGGCCCATCTTTTTCCCGATAAACAAGTCATCATGGATTATGACTTGTTTGCTCCTTGTGATTTTACTAATATTCCGGGAGCTCCGCATGGCTATCCTTCTTTTTTTGGTGATGCCATCGATGAATTTCCTCCTTTTCAAGGTAACAACGCTTTTATTGCCAAAACTCACCTTCAGAATGTTAGCCTCTATATAAGCAAGTGTCTCCCATATTCTAAATATGAAGATGTGAAGATGAAGATTTTCATTCTTACCTTATCTGGAGATGATTTACATTGGTTTGTTAATTTCCCTAATAACACTTTTGATTCTCTACAATCAATCATTGATGCCTTTGAAGATAGATATAGAGATAAAGACAAAATCAAAGCGAAGGAAACTATAGAAGTTGAAAATGATTTCAAGGATTTAATTCAAATGGTTAAAGACATACAGTTAAATTGGGCTCAAGAAATCAAGAATGCAGAAGTTAATCAGGCTCAACTCGTTAAAGATATGGAACTTAATCAAGCAATATTAACAGCTGATCATGCTAGGGAAATTAATTCTATGCAAAGCAAGTTATTAGCCCTAGAGGAAAAGATGACGATCATGGAATTCAATCATTCAAATCAAGTCACTGCCATGGAAGCAAGTTATCAAGAAGAAATAAGTTCGATTCATAACAGAATGTCAACTATGGATGAAGAAATGACCATCATGAGATTCGATTATAATAATCAGTTAGCTACCATGCAAGCAAATCATAAGAAAGAGATAAACTATATGCAAAACTGCTTCATGGGCATGAAAGCAAAGAATGATAAAATTATAAAGAACATGGAAGTTGGTCAAATATCTCTTCAGAATAGATTATTGGCCATAGAGGAAAAGCAGATACCATATATCATAAATACAGAGGGAATATATATCATCGTAAAAAGATTAAAAATAATGGAAGCTAATCATTCTAATCAAATGTTCATTATTCAAAATCTAATAAAGGCTATGCAAGCTAATCATGTCACTCTGCAAGAAAGATTTGTGAAAACTGAACTCAATCAAGCGAAGTTAATAGTAAGACATGCCAGAGAAATGAGTTCATTACATAAGAGGCTGGAAGAGAGGAAATCACAGGTCCTGTCTTATTGTGAATATCCTGAGAAAGAGGCTAACTCCATTAATGAAGATTTCACTAAGAATGACATGATCAAAGAAGAAATTAAAAAAGGTCAAGTTAACTCATGACACCTATGAGACTGATCCATCATTCTTGACAGAGCATATGCAGAATGAAGAAAGACGTGGCATGCATATCTTACATACTTCATCTGAGAGTTTTCAAGCATAATGTTCCACATCATCAGTGATACAGCCTACCGCAAAGAAAAAGCGCAAGAGAAAGAGAATGAGAAAGCGGTTTGATGCATCTGATGGCTGCCAGCAGTTTAATTTTCGGATAGGAAAAAGTCCTACCGTGTGCAAGATTGGACATGGCACATCCGAGAAACATCCGACAGATTTGCCTAAAAGTAGGCAAATGCTCAGCATGCATTACATTGAACGCATTTGATGTCATGGGGCATCCTTTGTATTGTATTCCTAACCGTACACCCTTTTATTTCAGTATTTTATTTTTGTAGGTGGATGTTTTTCATGTTATTAGGATAGTTAATAAATGAAGAGCTTATATCTTTCCTATGCTTAATGTTATATGATGATTTTTGGATGGACGCTACTTATGTTATATTGTATGTTGCGTGGATGTAGATTCTGGATTCTCACATTCGTCCGGTGCAATAACGTGTCCCCAAGTAGAGCCAGATGTTGACCACTATGTGTCAACAACCCATAGTAGTACACAACCTTTTTTCGCAAAAGGGATAACGCTTGATCGATGTGTCCGTGTCGTCCAGCCATCATCATTAGCCTGACTTCCAAGATGTTATGTAAACCCTTTCTACATGTATATGATGTAAATAATCTCACAGAACCGTGTCATGTATGTGACGACCTAAGTAAACCTACTTTTCTAGTGACTATCTCCATTTTGGGACCTTTTTTATCTCATTGATCCATTCTCGAATGGTCGGCAGAGTTTTCCTCCAGTCTTACCCCAAAGTTGGAATGGATTTTGTCGCTAGGATCTTAGGCGAGTCCTAGTGTTTTAGATCGACTCTATGTAAAAGTGATTTAGGAATAATCCTAACTATCTGGTTAGGTTATTTTATTACAAATTGCTTGGTCTGCTGAAATATATTTGTCACAGAAATGGGTAGTCTGTGAGGGTCTATTACAAATGAGTTTTTCCCCTTGTGATGTAAAAAAATATGAAAATAATGATGTAAAGTTTTTTGAGGGTTGGAAAAATAATTTTTCCCCTCATAGGTTAAATAATTGAATTTTCTAGCCAAAAATCAATTAAAAGCCTAAACCAAAAGTTCAATTAATTCTAAGTCCTAGGTAAATTTAAATTCTCCAAAGGCAAAATTCGTCGGTCCTTAAAAATTAAATTTTAAGAGGCCCAAGGACTAAGGTAAATTATTTATTTTGATAAATTTTAAACCTTTGATCACTAGGGTTAAGTCAAAGTCAAAATTTTAAAATGCATTTAATTGAAAATTTCGAATTTCCCCAAATATTTAAATATTTTGACGAATAAGATTAAAAGAAATTTTAATCTGCATCAACAGTCAAGATTGCTTTAACAAGGATCACTCGAACTAGCCGTTGGAGGATTTATCTTTAAATAGGAAGTCATTTGTCATTTCATCCATCCGACCTTCGAGTCGTGTTCTTAGCAAGAAGCTCTTGTGTAATCTTTTTATGGATAATAAAGAAAGACTTTGAGTTAAGTTTTGTTGGTGTTATTCTTCATGGGAATACTGTAAGATGTGTTTTCATGCATAATTTTTTCTAAAGCCATTGATGATCGCTTCTAAAGAGTGATTTGAGTATAGGTATTGTTGTCGCGCGGATTGGCACGACAACGCTCAGACCGGGGGCTGTCACTCTGATCCCCGATCCCTCCGTTTAAGCCTGTCTCCCGTGGCTAAGGGGGGTAGACCCTGAGAGATGATGAAGACCAACTGTCGACCAGTTGGTTGGGAGACACGAGACACGATCAGGATAAGCATTAAAATGATTAGACTAATTAGCAGACCAGTGCCTTGAGAGATCATTATTAAGATGATTACTTGTTAAATGATATAAAAACGTGAAACGTGAACAACAATCATTTGTCATCAGCTAGAT
>APFE030974948.1:42037-54078 GCA_000404065.3 Pinus taeda | reverse complement strand
AGAAAGATGATGAGAAGATAGAAGGAGAGTTAAAAAACTCTGTTGACTGATGACATCTGATGGTACAAGTGTCCTCTGGATCATCCTTGGGCATGGAGTCTTCACCAAATCATCAGGTGCTACTCCAGTAGTCAACAGGTATCTTTCTCAATTGCTTGGGTTAGAATAATAATATAAATTTTGAACGTAATAGTAGGTATCTCTATTTGTCTAAGTTTTATTATTATTTTCTCGCTCTATTTTTAATGGTTGGATCGAGTTTTGCAGGGAAATCTTGATTTTAGATCATCGAGCATTAGCAGAAGTTTTCAGTTGGACCAGCCAACTCTCGATTCGTGTTTTCTGAGGAGCCCAGTAAAATTAATCCCGGGTTTATCATAATATTTTTGTTGGTGATGCACGAAGGGTTTCGAATTAGCACCTCCTTAAAATTTTAAAAAATTAATTTTTATGTGGGAAATTGATAGATCTGGTTGTTGAGAGACTTAGATTATCAGATCTGGGAGCGGAGTTGGACTCATACTCCTCAGATATGATAGATCTCCCATTCTTGTGCAGTTTGTAGATTCTATAATTATTTTTCTAACATGGGTTTTTCTGGGTTTTAGTTTTTGTCATTGTATATATCGTTTGGGTGTTTCTTGTTGTCGTGCAGCTAAAGATCTGAGGAGAAAATTTGTGTAGAGTCCAGATCTAGGCCCGAGAGGGTAAGATATGGATCTCTGGGGGTTTATCAACGTAATTTTCCAAGGATATTATTCAATTTTGTTGCAGTCCAAGGGTTTAAAAATTTTTAGATCTGGAAACTTTCACAAGGGTTTCAAGGCTAAATCTGAAGCATAAAAAATATACACATGGAATTCGATTTTTTGGGTTTATTTTGGGTTTTTTGAGGCTATCGTTGGCTACCTGGAAATGCTCCCTAGGTCACCAAAAAAACAAAAAAATGGCATTAAACACCCATACACAAAGAATAATAAGTAATAAGCACCTCATTTTAAAAAATATTTTTTTTACTACATTATTTTCAATGTGAATGAAAAATGGCAATAAGAGGGTGCATAAGAAAGTTTAAAAAAAAATGAAGCTTGTTGTCTAAATATGGAGAAAACCCTTGCATTGGCTCATGGGCATGAAAATCATAGCAAATGGAAAAAAAACAAAGAAGAAAAATGTTGGTAGGAAAAGAGGCAAGCAAGCATAACCCTAAATCTATGAAAAAAAAAATGAGGTTTGTCTTACTGATCTTCAATCTTTGATCCACAAAAAATTTTTAGTTAGTGGTGATAATGGTTGTTTGATCCTCAATCCCTCCTTGAAAACCACCACAAAGCTCTTCCCTTTCCTTCTCCAAGACTAAAAACAAAATGAGCAAACAAAACTACCAAAATCGCTTTTCTAACCACGACCCAACATGTCCGCTGATATTTGAGGTCGTAGCGTGATATTTTGTCGAAATATCGGCAAGATATTTTCAAGCAAGAAAATATCGCGATATTTCAGCTTGTCAAAAATATCGCCGATATTTCGGCGATATTATCAACTTTGATGATAAGGGAAGCCCACACTTAGGTATATGAGTGTAGGAGGGAGCAAATTGTGGTACATGAGTTACCACAACCTTTGTTTTTCCACCCTTCTTCATATGCCTTTTGCCTTTGATTGATTTTTCTTTATAAGTACTCGGGGCTCCAGGGGATGAGAGCATGAAGTGTAGGATATAGCAGTAGTACCCCTTTTTAAGGTGGGGCATTTCATTTCCCACCAGCGGTTTGGACAATCATGGGTTCCTTAATGTGGAGGGGGCTCATCTAGAGCCCATAGGAACTAGGGCGATGGCCATAAATAAGGGGTAGAGCTCATGTTTGGCTTTTGCCCACGTGCTAAATTTGTATGTCCCAACCATCTTTGCATTTTGTGGTACATTTCCTGTTGAGATTGACCATATTATGCTTTTTCTTTTCTTTTCAACTGCATCAACCTTTGAAGCATCATTCCAGGCTCGCCCAAGGTGTGGACAAGGGGAGGGGGAGGTTAACCCTATGTGGACCCAGTGAACACATGTGAACCTAGATGGGAAAAATGATGAATGGGGTTAGAATGAGCAGAATGGAGCGATGTATATGGTGTCGGGAATTGGGACCACATAACCAAAATCAAGATTTCCCATGTAGTGCCAACTCTAAAGCTAATGTCCAATAAAGGAGATCCCACGGGACTAGGATACAAGGGTAACCACCAAATCAAACAAATGAGACAAGGGTACAGACCTAGCCCACTCTTTCCACTGAATTCCCCTACCAATCCATGCCCAAAAGTGTCCATGATAAGTAAGGAAAATTACTCAACTATACTAATGAAAAGTCATACCTTCGGGGTTGGGAGGCCCACCTTCAAACGTACAATCATAACAGATGGGCAAGGGACCACACGGCTCACTTAGGTAGCAGAGAAAATGGCACATCGAGCTATCTGGTGGTTGCAAGGTGTTGTTGGCTGCCGGCTAAGGACCATCTTGGAGAAAAAATTTCTCCTAGGGATGTCATTCACAAAGTGGTGGGTAATAGGCTAAAACAAGAAAAATCATTAATGAATAATAAAATCTTACACCCTACCCCCTTTGCCTTTATAGAATAGGCATGGGACAATACAAAAGTATCCCCAACTATCAATGGAAGTACAAGATAGAACTTGTTGAAAATAAATCCCTTCAAAGAGAGTGTAGGAGGCAATAAAAGAATAATAATCCAAAATAAAGCAAGCTTAACTCCCATCCAAGCAATGTGCTCTAGTTCTTTGATGGAAATAGGTTGAATAAACTAGGCATGTCTCCCAACAAGGCTTCTCCGAGTCCATATGCTCCAGTTCTAGGAGAAACTAAAAAAATATAATTAAGACATCCCCCCAAAATCATCCTTGTGAAGCCATGCACTCCATCCTCCACTGAAAATAGCAAGTGTCTTTCCTAAAACACTCACCTCAACCACAAAACTAGCTCCTCATGCCATGTGGTCTTAACTAGCTGCAAAAATCAGATTTCTAATCAAGGACAAATCACAAAGATAAGTCTCCTTGACCCATGTGCTTGACCATTTGACCAAAACATAGCATGCTTGTCTCAAAAGTCAACAATATCAATCCCAAAAGGCAGACACTCCTCTATCTAGCCAAAAATAATGTCACACAAGTCCCAATAGGTCACATGAAACCCCCTCAAGTGTAGCACTCTATATCCTAATGAAAATGGCAGCGATATACCATCCAAATGTCACTCTAACCCCAACCCTTCAAAAGCAGCAAGTGCCAAAACATAAACAGTCCCTAAAAAATAGAAGTGCCCATAATGGCTTGAGATTTTGCACTAATACTTTATGCAATCCAAATGTTACTCTAACAACAAACCTCCAAAAGTAGCAAATGCAAAGCATAAACAATCCCTGAAAATAAAAGTGCTCAAAATGGCTTGAATTTTGCACCAATACTCTATGCTATAATGTGTATGCAAAAACATGATCATCCAGTCTAATATCATCCACCTAACAAAAATAGACCCAAAAATCACAATCTTGGATCTAGTTCAAATTAGAACCATGGGCTAATCTCCCAATTGAATCATTGGAAATATAATTGTTATTCTACTATGACTACCTTCTATAAATAGAACCTTGAAAACAATACCAACTCCTCCAATTCACCCCAAACATGGACCATAAGCCTATCTACCCCATGGATATCCAAAAAAATTGTCATTTGTTAATGGAAAACACTGAGCATCTAAAAATACAAACTACTAAAAATAGCCTAATAATCTATAAGTTCCCATCCAATTCTCGTACATCCCTCATGCATGCCCCTCAATTTGCATGTGAATCTAATGCATGGGAAAAACTACTATAACTAGAAGTTGGCAGCCTAAACCAAAACTCTTCCACTAATAGCACAGCATGTGTTATCCCCTAAACATTGAGCATCTAAAAATACAAACTACTAAAAATAGCATAATAATCTATAAGTGCCCATCCAGTTCTCATACATCCCTCATGCATGCCCCTCAATTTGCATGAGAATCTAATGCATCGGAAAAACTACTATAACTAGAAAGTTGGCAGCCTAAACCAAAACTCTTCCACTAATAGCACAAGATGTGCTATCCCCTAAAACAATGATATCTAACTAGCCTTGAAACTCATAAAATATAATTATGGAATAAGTTAAGGTTGGCACGGTTACCCACCAAAAGTGGATAATCCATAGGAGAAAAAAATTCTCCTCATTTGATAGCCACCATCCAGCCAACAGCCCCAGGATGGTCAGACATAGCATTAGGCTAGAGTTCTCCACCCATTTCTCAAGTCAGAAATCTCTTCCATTTGGCATTCTTCTTGAAGGAAGGTGGGTCATCTCTTGGCAAGTACTCTAACCATTCTTATAATCATGTGCTTTCATTTAATGTTATGTGCATATTCATATGGATCACAAGAAAAACTAGATGACTAATCAATCTCGATTGTATCCTTATTCCTACACTTCACTTGGGAGGTTGGGTTTTGACTCTAACCCATTGGGGCCTCCTTTAAGGACTTAAGGTTTAGGAAGGGCACTACTAGGGAGGATCTAATTGATATAGTGTGTCCAAGGTATTCCTTACCACTTTCCATCTCTCTCAATTATTGATCTCCATTCTTTAGGTTGGTAGTCATTTGTCATTGACATTGGCACCCTTTATCCACATCCTTGAGTCAAAGCCTGGAAACATGGCCTTGAAGGTTGATGCAGTTGAAAGAAAGCTAAAGGCATATAAAGCCACTATGAAAGAAAATGAAAAATGCAAAAGATGGATGGGACAATATTTAGCACGTGGGCAAAATCCTAGAATGAGCTCTACCCCCTTCAATAGCCATCACCCAATTTCTCAAAGCATTCAATGCTTCATTTCAAATAAAGGAACTCTTGAATGTCTCAACCCTAATGAGCGAGAAACGACTACATCTTAAAGGGGTATTGGAAAAATATAAAAGCAAGCTTGGGCTCCTAAGTTACACACCAAATAATGGCGAATCACTAAAGTAAAAAGCACAAAAAAGGGGTCGAAAACGCAAGTCGAGGAAAGGGTTAACTCATGCCACCACTCATGTACTTTAGAAAAGATATCTCTCTTACATTATAGGAGCAATAAGTAGTGGGAGGACTTCTTGTTAGGAGAATGCATGGGAAAATTAGATTAGGAAGAAATAGACTAGAAAAAGATGAAAAGAAGGGAAGTCTAGGCAAAAGAAGAACAAAAAACAAAGTGCCATGAACATATAGATCAGAATAGCGATGAAAATAAGTAGAGATACTTGTAGAAAGAGCTAGAAATCCATAAAATCCTGCAAGAGGTTTTGTGATATCAGCTAGACCTTTCTATTCCTTCTCTGAAAAGCAGCAGAAGAAGACAGTTTTGAGGCACTAAGAAGCAAGGAAGTAAGTCTTCTTGTGTAGTGAGAGGCAAGTAATGTGGGTGCCTATAGCTGCTTTTTCCTTCGCAAAACTTAGCCGTGGAAATTATCTTGGTTGAATTTCTTATAGATTGGACATAGATCCATTATTCCTACTTCTCCCTAGTGGTATCATAGCCTACCTAGGGGGTGGAGTTCTACAGTGAAACTAAATACAGTTTCATGGAAATCACTTAATATCTTCTTTGTATTTAGATAGTTATTTCTATCTCTATTCTACAAATTTTGTTCTCAACATTCCTTGTGCAATTGTAATTAGTCGTGGAATTCTTCTAAATTATTGTTGAAGGATACATTATTTTGGAAATATACATTAAATTTGATGTGTGTGTCGCTCGTATATGTTTATATGTTTTGATAGATGTTTGAGTTTAACGATAAGACATGTCTTCACCTTGACAAATATTTATTACTATTCAAAAACTTTGTATACAAAAATACTTGTTAGGAGTTTAATTTAATCATGAAAATCACTTAATTTTACAATTTTGGGTTTTGGAAATTCCTTTATTCTAAACGAGAAAGAGAGAGTATATTTATACATATTTCCTAAAGTGAAACCATGTTTTGATCACGTAAATAAAGTTTGTGTTGAAAATGTAGCGAGCAAGGTCTTCTGCCATGTGCCTTAGCCAATGAAGACCTTTAGTTGTCCTCATGAGTTAGACTTCAGTTAGGATGAGTTATTTCTAGTTTATTGGAATAATCATCAAGATAGCATGCGTAGAGTTGGAGCTTCATGTAAGAGGAAGTCTTAATCAGTTTGACTACAGGATTGTTTGGTAGTTACGAGCTCAATTTAGGATGAGTCAGGACTTTAGTTATTGATTGAAAGAAGGATGAGTTATAACTCCAATAATGATTGGAGAGAGAACTAGTTCGACTCAGTTAACTTGTCAATCACAACTCAACTTATAAATTTGCACTTGCCTACTTTAGCATGGATTGTATCTATAAAGAGGAGGACGAAGGCACAAGGAATCATGAATTGTTTTGTGCACAAAGGTTTGTGACAAGACATAGCTCACAAGTTGTGAGAGAGCCTTGTTTGTAGAGAGCGCAGAGAGCTTGTGTCATGTTACCACTCAAACTAGCAGGGGTCCTAGGAGGAAATCCTAAAGGGACAATTGCTAGGTCAAGGGAAACAATGGAGCAATAGCCCACTGTCACCTCAGCTAAATCTCCCTACTCTTTACAGACTTTCACTGATGGGAGGAGACTCGGTATGATAAGGATCACAAAGATGAATAAATCAAAGATAGGATGAAGGGTGGTCCTGGAAGCCTATTCACAAGAGAGGCTCAAGATTGTGGCTTGCTTGTCTTAGAAGACAAGATGGAAGGCTCTCTAGGAAGGGCTTGGGAGAATTTCAAGGGTTAGGTTTTGAGTATGTGTCTTATAAAGGAGATCCCTAAGCCCTAGAATTCTTGTGGAAACTTTGGTTCCAAGTGATCTTCGAAGAATTAACCTTGATAGTGCATAGGACCACATGGGACCAAGTGGACCCGAGGTTAGGTCAAGAGGATAGGATTTAGAAACCAGTCATATACTTGATGTTAGGATATTCTGACACATAGGAAATAGTTAAGTATAACTTGGTCTAGTGTAGAGTTAGGTAAAGTGTGTTTCTTTACTATGTACATTTGTAACTTACAATCCGAAGGTCACGATATGTTCTAGACATGAAGTGATCTGATGGTTCACTCTCTCCTCGGTATTACCGACACTTGATCCGTGGCTTAACACCCGATTGGTCCATGATCTCTATTTAAAGAGCATGGAGGGTCATTTGTAGGGTAACCGTTCATGAGAGAAGCTTATGTAAATTTTCATTCTTTTATTAATAAATTGCCTGAAGTGGCCACATTGGCTCAAGACGTGGATTGGTTCCCTCTTTGAGGGTTTTAACCATGTCAAGAATATTGGTCTATTGATCTGTGATCTGTTTGTGAGCGGTGTCCTTTGGTGTTCTGTCTGAGGAACTTACCCTGTAAATTCCTACACTTGACCTAATTAGGGTGGGGAAAGGGATCAAGGAATGAATTTTCAATGAAAGGCAATGCAAGGATCCTAGTGAGGTTTCTAGCCTAAGGAAATCAAGGGCAAGAATGAACCTTCGAGATAGGGCTTGCGATATCTCAAGATCCCACCATCAGAATCTCATGAAATTTGGAGGGCTTCTTGAAGACACACTAGCATAGTTGTGGACCAAAAATCGAAGTATTTGCATGGCTAGATTGTAAGATAATTGATGCCCTAGGTGACCTATGTAGGCTAGGCCTAGAAAAAAAGGGGAAGGTGAAAGAAATAAGATTTAAAGTGATCACTAGACGAAGTGATCACCAGACGAGGACTAGTGCTTTGGCCTTTGGGAGAGATGGAGTCGTTGAAGATTTAAAGTTTGGATTGATTTCCACTTGTCGAGGAGGCCTAAAAGACAACTTTGTTGGGCATTAGGGCTTAACAGAAGTAGCTTCAAGGTCATTTATACTTTGTTCAACAATATTTGGTAACTTGTCAAGACAAGGATGTCTATAGGAACATTCATTCATTCAAACAAGGCCCAATCATGATACGACGCTATTTAGAGATTTAATTTCCGCAATTTCATTCCAAGATAAGAAGCAAATTAACCCTAGAATAGCGAAAATCCGAATATCAATGCAGCAAAATTAAGAATCAAAATAGCATTAGCATAGTACTTACATGTAGGAAGAATACATCCAATCACCAAGATAGGCCAATCATAGAAGCTCCAAAACAAAGAAGAATAACCAAACGTCGAAATTCATCCATTCATCCAAAAAGTTTCATCCTCAAAAGATAGTGAAAATCTCACAAGAAGATATGATCCAATCCAAGTGATGATGAGCAAATGAGCTCATACTTGTATTTATACACAACTTAGGAGTTCGAATTAGCCTCCTTGGCCTACATAAGCCCCAAAAATAAAATAACATTCTAATAATTCAACTTTTGGTGAAAGCCCACCAAACTAGCTCACGAATGAAAAAGTAAGTCTCACAAGAGGTCAAATAATAGTCTATGCATGTCGTAGGGCCCTCTCAGAGGCTTAACGAAGTCCATGGGTGTCACAATGAAAAATAGAACCCTCAAAAACAATGGACGAGGGGTTGGCCCCTTGTAATCACCTGTGGTGCTCCAAATGACATGGGGGCACACAAGTGTCCTCATGGGTCTCCAAACAAATCAAAGATGCATGTAGATTGCCTACAAGGGCTAAGATAATAGTGTAGGTGATGCCACATCATTGTGCAAGTCCTAGATCATCTGCCAAGTCTATGGTGTAGATCTGGGGCCAGCTAGGCATGATGGATCAGGTGCATCCTCCTCGTCCAATAAGTGAACCACGAGTAATCTCTGAATGGTTGTGGGGATCCATGGAGTGCAATCTGCTATTGTGGAGGCCCATGGCTCTCAACGCTCACCCTACATATGCTAATTTACCCCTCTAAAGGATTAGGACCCCGTATAGGAAGACCAAACCCAAGATGGAAACCATTTACAACCCTACATACGATGCAATGCGTCCCCTAGCCTTCCAATACAACAAGTCATTAGAGAAATCAAATAAATGAGCTTACCAAACCATGGACCACAGATGGGGACTTCATAATGGCTTGCCCTTCCATAATGGGCTTCAGGATGTGCCAATGTCTACTAAACTCCGAATGGGGTTAACCAAGTACCCTATTAGGTGGTTTCTACTTCTTAAGGGGATAATATGTCCAAGGTACATCCTTCAAAAGGTGGTGGCATGTGACAGATAGGTGGATGAAGTAGGGGATGAGAAGGGGCAGCCCTCAGTCACATGATGGGGTACAAGGGTAACCAATAAGAGGGAAGCCCGCACTTGGGTTTATAATGTATAGGAGGGAAAATCATGGTATATGAGGTGCCCTAGCCTTGATTTTTCCACCCTTTTTTATATGTCTTTTGCCTTTTTATGATTTTCTTTGATAAACAACTCAAGGCTCAAAGGGGTAAGAGCATGATGTATAAGATATAGCAGTGAATATCCCCTTTTAAGGTGGGGCCATTCATTGCCCACCAGGGGTTGGGACAATCATGGGTTCCTATATGATCAAGGAGCTTCATAGAACCCGTAGGAACCAGGGTGATGGCCATGATGATGGGGTAGAGCTCATGTATTGGCTTTTGCCCACGTGCTAAATGTATTTGTCCCTGCCATCTTTTGCATGTTGTGGTACATTTTCCTGTTGAATGTGGCCATATATGCTTTTATCTTTCTTTTTAGTTGCATCAACCTCCAAGCTTCATTCCAGGCCATGACCTAAGGTGTGGGCAGTGGGAAGGGGCATGCTAACCTTATGTGGACCCAATGGAGGAATTGTTACAAAATCAGAAAGGCAGTAAAGATTTTCTTGATCTTGATAATTACTTGTGATGTCTATTATTAATACGATTCTTTATATCTTCTTTCTTTAGTTCATCAAGCAATTACCAAAAGAAGCAACACATAAAACAAGAGATACCAGATGTAGGCACATGCCAGGGTAAAACCCCTCTCGAGGGGAAAACCCAATTAAGGTAATTCTTCCTTTCAATAGTATCTTTTGAGACTCTTCACCCTAGACCAAGACCAGACCTTCCCTCCACACCAAGTCAACCTCCAGAAGTTTGACCTCTTCCCAACAACTTTGACTATGCAGCAACTTACAACAACTGACAGCTTTCAGCAGCAGTCCAACTTGGAAGACTTCGATCTCCCAATCCAGAGCACGAAAAAAAGAGAGACCACCACCAACATTTCGATTTTTTTGTCTCCTTAGACTCCCCAAAACTCACATTCACTTTGGCTTCTCGGCAACAGACTTCGCACTTTTTCCTAGCTACAAGAGAACTTCGCACTTCTGCCCAGCAACAAGAGAACTTTGCACTTCTGCCAAGCAACAAGAGGATTCCACACTTCTTCCTAGCAGCAAGCGAATTTGAACTTGATGAGAGAGTGATGTTTCAAATGAATTCAATTTCCTTGCTTTTATAGGCTTCTTGTGGGGTTGAATAGGGTCTTAGGTCGACTTGATATTCCCTTAGGCCGACATGGTGTGGAGGTTACATAATTCATATTTGAATCAATTTTTAACCTTTTTACATGATTCAAAACCCCAAGAAGGGTCTCTTTAAATGTACAATAACTCTATAGACTCAAAATAAATCCTAGAAGTCCTCAATGGGGACTTTGACCTAAAACATGGTGACCCAAGCATGAAACTCATGCTTTAATAAGTCACAATAATCATAATAATAATAATTTTCTTTATTCTTTTGACAAGTACATTACATAATGACTCAAGTACATTATTAAAGACTGAACATAGTTACATTTTCCAACACTCCCTCTTAACTAGGGAGTTATTCATAATGTACATATACAATGGAAGATTTCAAACTATATGAACCATGAAAAACTTTAGGCACTGTAATGCCATGGACTAGATTTCTGACCAAGGAAATCTATCCAAACAGTCACTTAACAGTTTAGGCACCATAATGCCATGGACTAGATTCCTGACCAAGGAAATCCATCCAGGTGGGACTAAGACGGACTCAAGCTTTCAACTCCTTTAGGTACCCTCGGTCTTACTAGCTAACCATCAAAACATAGTTACAGATGAAACGGGAACTATTACCTCAAAACAGGTACTCGGGCCCAAAAACCCCAAAAAAACATGAAAAAACAACCCAAAAATGAAAATTGTTTATTCCATAACGATGTTTTTTTGGGGTAAATTTTCAACATTTTTTTTAAATGGAAGTAAAAAACATTTTTTTTTGAAAAATGGATGAAAAAACACCCTTAAAAAAATTGTTTATTGTGGAATAACAAAAAAAAAAATTGGATTACAATTTTGACATTTTTTAGCAATGGAGTTAAAGAGAAAATATCTGGACTTTGAAAAACTGTAAAATTCCAACAATTCTCGAACATGATGTTAAAGATAAAATATCATGTCTCGAATTTTAATTATTTTCATCCATTTTGTTAAAGATAAAATATCTTGACTCTAAAAAACCTTGAAATTGTAATTGTCTTTTACCATAGCATTAAAGATAAAATATTATGACTTAGAAAAACATTAAAATCTTGACAATTTTTCAGCCATGCAATTAGAACCAAAGATTATAATTGCAAAAAAATATCAAATTTTCAAAATATTTCAAGCATGCCATTATGAAAAAAAATTATGACAAAAAACTTTAAAATGAACACTCAAGAGTAATTTATTTTTTAAATGCAAAATAGATAGCGATTTTAAAATCTTAGCTTAAGACAACTCGATACATTGCCAAAAAAAAATATAAATCAATCATCAAATTGACATGCGGTGTAGGTGAACTCGACCTGTTGTAATAAAAACTTAAAGACGAACCATGAAATTGATACATTGTGGGGGCAGACTCGATTCATTATAACGAAAATTTTAAAATCAACTATCAAATTGCCCATAATGGGATCGGGTTGTTAGATGAGCATCGACGCAGACCCTATAGAAAAAA
>APFE030974948.1:1748-41138 GCA_000404065.3 Pinus taeda | reverse complement strand
TTTTTATATATATTTTTTATTATTTGAGTTTTTTTGGTCATGCTTTTTAAAAAAAAAATATGTTTTATTACAATCATGAAAATCACAAACATTAAAAAAAATATCCACACTTAATACATTACAAAATTTAAAGTGTAACAAATAAGCCCTTTAAACAAAATGGGTTGATGTTGCATCAACCCTTTTCAAAATGAAAATGAAAATCGTTAACATTTAAAAAAGGTGTTCATACTTGCTACAAAAATAAAAAAAATAAAAAATAAAAAACAGTCAAAAATCAACCCTCTAAAAATAAGGAGTTGACGCTGCATCAGCACTTTTCAAAATCAGCATGAAAATCACTAACATCGAAAAAAATGTTCATACTTAATACATGAGAAAATTAAAGTGCCAAAAATATGCTAAAAATAAATAAATTTATTCTGGCATCAACACTTTTCAAAATAGGGTGATTTTTTGCTACCTCAAAAAAACGGGTATCAGTTCACTTTCTCGTTTGATCGGTAACTATGTTTCAACCCAAAATCCAGGTGCGTCTCCAAAATAGAGTTCAATGATCAACACCATCTGTCCAACTTCGGGACTTAGACATCAACACAAAGTGTCAGCCAAATGTCTGCCCAGGAAATGCTTCACTTGCAAAGCCTCAACACTCTTTGATCCAGCAAATCAAAAATGTCCAATCTCTCCCAATCAACCTGATTGGTAACCAACATGCTATCAAATCCTTTGAGAGATTCACCTATACAAACACAACCCAAATAAATAATATACTTTCACATGTACAAAATCAAATACAAACCTCTGGGGTCTTTCAAACAACTTGATGTTGCTTCTCATCTTTCCATAGTAGGACTATCAGCCGAATCTTTGATAGAAGATTCCTCAATCATATATTTTACTTCCTACTACCCATGCAGCAACATATCGTCTGAATTCTGTTCTTTATTCAACATCAAACTATGCCCTCCCTCTCAACCACAGAACATCTCTTTATCTAGACTCCCTCTTAATCTTAGGGATATCTCCTCTGTTTATGCTTTCTTCGAGGGATCAACTTCTTCTTTTCGACATAAGAGAATCCTTCGTGGCTTCCAACCATTTCATTAGAGTTATCATCATCCATATGATGCTTATCATATCAATGAATATCTTCATCAAAATGAAGGAGTGTACCTGCATAGCTTCAATAGTAAGTACAACTAGATCTATAGAAGCGTGTTGTTAGTCATATCAGAATCACGGAAGCATTTCATATTTATACATGTTAGATTCCCAAACTAAACAAGAGACATATACTCTGCAACATCTTGCTAGGGTATTTATCATAAACCCTAGACTACTTCATAAAAATTTTCATTCCATCTCGAGTTTCAATGTTTCTTCCAAAGGTATGACATACCTTCCTTCAACACACAGCAAACCCTAAAGACAATTCACACAAATATAGATCTACAAAGCATCTATCACCCTTTCATATGTTAGATTTCTCACAAGGGATTCATACACAACCTAGATTTCATACGAAGGAATCAATCATAGGCAATCACAGCTTAGTCATTGACCTGACTAGCTTCCACTAGGGTTAGTTCCAACCCTTAGATTTTCAATCAGTCACTAACATGACCAGCTACCACTAGGGTTAGTTGCAAACCCTAGATTTTCAATCAATCATCAATCACAACTAAAACTCAGATTTCAACAAATCTCAAATAGTCATCATACATCAAAGATTTCTACTTCGGCTAAGGTTCAACTTCAAAAGCTTAGAATTCCATTTTCACTTACACAAATCTCAAATTATCATATAGTCAAGCATTCATCAAAGATTCCTAGAATTCCAATTTCGTAAATTCAACAATATTACACAGATCTCAAATCATCATAGAGATTTCACTTTGACTAAGGTTTAAATCCAAAACCCTAGAATTCCACAATCTCAACAATCATTACATACATGGATATCAGATTGTTACATTTCACACTTACTAGATGATGTTGCTACTAGGATTAAACTGCAAAACCCTAGATTTTTTATTTCCCAACAATCATTTAAATATATTTCATATTGTTATGTCACACATACTAGACAATTTAACTTCATTAGGGTTTAGCTCTAATACCCTATATTTCCAGATATCATCATCCTAGAATCTCAGACAAGGACTTCCATTAAATCCTAAAACTCATGACCATTAATGACTAGGTCAACACCCATAACTAGGAATTCATGCATATCATACATAAGAATATCATATGTCTAACAACATAACTATAACCGACCTAGACCAAGCTAGGGTTTCAACCAAAAGGACATATCTATACATGCCTAGATTTCATCATGCAAATACATTTCATATCTTGTGTTAGTCAAACCCAACTTCACATCAATATCAAATAAGAGTAAGACACACAATCATCTTGATTACACCAGGGTTTAATCAGACAAACATCCACATACCAAGGAAAACATTTTCAAGGCAGTATAAGGGTATTGCTTACACATTCCACCAAACCCCAATGAGCTAGGGTTCCAGTGTAGAAACATTGCAAAAACCAATGCTACCAAACCATCAAGGGTTTTGGGAGTTTAGACCTTATCACTCAATCCTAACAAGTTAGGATTTTCCCAATCACACCAAAATCCCAAACATGACCTCATCAATAAAACTTCAACTAGCATTTCACAATATCCCTAAGAAACTTAGGATTTCAGACATTCACATTAGCATACCCTTCGGTTAGGGTTTTCTAGAACCTGTCTAGGGTTCTACATAGTCAATCAAGAACATGAATGGAGTGGGTAGATTTATCAAGAGATGAATCACCCAAACAAGAATAACTAAGATTGAATACAACTAGTCATAACAAAGTTAGTAATAGATCATCAAATGAATAATCCTTTCAATCAATGTATTCAAAGCATACCTTTGATTCTTGACTAACCTTGTCTTGAGAGATCCTCCTTTCTGATGTTTTCCTAATCAAGATAACAGAGGGAGAAAGGTAATTAGTATTTTAATATAATAAAAAACTAAATGAATACATGAAACCAAAACTGAAAAGACATAGCATACTTATCTTAGGTAGTTGTTGCGAGCTCCCTCCAAAACTTGAGGGATACCTACAAACTTACAGAAATAATACATAAATGTCTTTTCCAAAATATATTAAAAACCTATAAATTCTAAAAAGCAAGATATGCAAAAGACTCAATAATGTAAATCCCTAATGTCGGGTTCTTCGGGCTTGACGTTCTCTGAGTCTCCTTCTATAGCAAGGTTGCCTTGATCTCTTCATCTCTTCTTATTCTTTGGATTCTTGGGACAGTCACTTTTGTAGCGACCCTTCTTATGACATTAATAGCACTCTATCTTGGACATGTCAGCTTTCTTCCTCAATCCCTTCGATCTCTTTCCTTTATGATGAGCAACATAAGCATTTGATACTCCTTTAAGGATTGACAACCATTGAGATCCTTAATTCTTTTTGACTACAGGTGGTCCATAATTCTTCAAAGATGGGAGCTACCTTCCAACTATTGAGACCTGTAGCAAATGGAAGTTGGAACCCAAGAGGGTGGAAATCCTAATATAGTAGTGATCACTAGTTCTTTGTCTGGAACAATCTCATCAATGGCCAAGAGATCATCCCTTAATCTAGCTATCTTCACAAAAAAAGTTGCCATAGTATCTCCTTTAGTCATCTTCGTATTCCTCAGCTCATTCTTCAAACCTGTTACTTAACCAATATTCTTAATAGTGAATAGCTTTGACAAGGCATCATACATCTCCTGAGCATGATTGATGTTAGCTATGAATGGGACAAGATTGTCTTTTATTCCTTCTACCATCAGAGTCATAGCCACCAATTCTAAATCCTTGAATTTTGCTTTGTCGGCATCACTGGCTTCTTCTGTAGGTTTCTTTACATTTCCTTTTACTAAATCCAGTGCCTTTTTCTTCTCGAGAATTAGGTCAATCCTCTTCTTCCAGGATATGGAGTTAGATGGTCCTTCAAATTTGTTCTCACCCTTGATTGAGTTAGACATCTTCCTTGAATATGATAGACTCCTTCCCTGAGATAGTACCTACGAATAGATCAAATGCTTGAGACCGCCTTTTTCTTCCTTCTTCACTAAAGCTCTGATCCCATGTTAGAAAATATGAAAGGCAGTAAAGATTTTCTTGATCTTGATAATTACTTGTGATGTTTATTATTAATACGATTCTTTATATCTTCTTTCTTTAGTTCATCAAACAATTACCAAAAGCAACAGCACATAAAACAAGAGACACCAGATGTAGGCACATGCCAAGTCAAAACGCCCCTCGAAGGGAAAACCCAGTCAAGATAATTCTTCCTTTCAATAGTATCTTTTGAGACGCTTCACCCTAGACAAAGACCAAACCTTCCCTCCACACCAAGTCAGCCTCCAAAAGTTTGACCTCTTCCCAGCAACTTTGACTATGCAACAACTGGTAGCTTCAGGCAGCAATCCAACTTGGAAGACTTCAATCTCCCAATCCAAAGCACAAAACAAAGAGAGACCACCAAAATTTTGATTTTTTTTGTCTCCTTAGACTCCCCCAAATTCGCATTCACTTTGGCTTCCCGACAATAGACTTCGCTCCATTTCCCAGCTACATGAGAACTTCGCACTTCTACCCAGCAACAAGAGAATTTCGCACTTCTGCCCAGCAGCAAGAGAATTCGAACTTGATGAGAGAGTGATGCTTCAAATGAATTCGATGTCCTTCCTTTTATAGGCTTCTTGTGGGGTTGAATAGGGTCTTAGGGCGACTTGATCTTCCCTTAGGCCAACATGGTGGGGGTTACATAATTCATATTTGACTCAATATTTAACCTTTTAGCATGATTCAAAAGCCCAAGAATGGTCTCTTTAAATGTACAATAACTCTATAGACTCAGAATAAATCCTAGAAGTCCTCAATGGGGACTTTGACCTAAAACATGGTGACCCAAGCATGAAACCCATGCTTTACTAAGTCACAATAATAATAATAGAAATTATTTTCTTTATTCTTTTGACAAGTACATTACATAATGACTCAAGTACATTATTGAATACCGAACATAGTTACATTCTCCAACAGGAATGTGGACCTAGGCGGGAGAAATGATGAATGGGGTAACAATGAACAGAAAGGGGGTAATACAAGCGGATAAGGGAGCGGGAACACGCAACCAAAATTGGAGTTTCCCATGAAATACCATCCCTGGAACCAAATGGTCAGTAAAAGAGATCCCATAGGACTAGAATCCAAGGTTAATTTCTAAAAGGGGTTTAGGGGACAAAAGCATAGACCTAACCCATTATTTCCACCAAATCCCTCCATTAATCCATGCCCAAAAGTGTCCATGACAAGAAAACTACAATACTCGATTTCCAAATGACAAGGCATACCTTTAGATTCAGGAGGCCCACCTTCAAACATACGATCACGGCAGATGGGCGAGGGAAGACATAGCTGGCTCAAGTGGTGGAGAAATGGCACAATAAGCTAGCTGGTGGCTGCAATGAGTTGTCGGCTATTGTTTGAGGACGATATTGGAAAAAAAAATCTCCTAGGGATATTACCCACAAAATGGTGGGTAACATCTGGCTCCAACTGGGACTTGATCTCTTGAAGATCTTGGCGAGGCTACTCAAAGAAGGAGGTCACAAGAACTCCAGCAATCTCTTGATTATCGTAGACATGTCACCTGCACATATAATAGATGGAAAAACATGGGGCAGCATGCTTTCGCAGCGTCTCATGATTGCACATGCTAATATGTTAGGTCACAAAATCAAAGGAAATAAAATATGAAATATGCATCTATCTACCATGAGAAATATCATATGAGGTTATTTCTAATGCGGAAATGAGCATGCAATTTATCCTACCCTAACATGCTTATGACAAAGTGTTAAAATTGGCAACTAGGGCCAAATTCCACCTTAGGACAACTCATATGATGGAGATGATTATTGCATTGGATTCTTCTTTTTGAGAGGTCCAATTTTGATATAAAGATCATCTCATTCTGACATGCAAAAGTGGAGTTTTGAATTTATTCTCTCTCATGCATAAATTGTCAAGGTCGGCCTCAGTCAAATGTAGGCTCAAGAAGCCCAGTAGATGTGTCTCCACACCCTCAACGAATTGCATAAATAGGAGTGACCTCTCTCCTCATTTGGACATCACTCATCACATCATACATATCTCTCTCCTCTCTTGATTGGTTCGTACAGCTTGGGGACAGTGTTGACCAGGGCTCATTTGACCAAGTTTGACTTCGATCTTCAAGGCAGAATTCTGATTTCTCTAGGCCAAGTTGTTGGGCACAGATTTTGAGGTGTTTTGGGCAGGTTGACTTTAGCATTGACCTCAAAATTTGACTGCAGAAATTACAGTAGTGTTTCTGTCTCCTTTGACTAGGTTTGACTGTACTGTTTTGGGCTGAATTTGACTCTCTTTGAAGGTCGAATTAGTCTGTTGTTGACCGAGCTGCTTGGGGGACATTTTGATGTTTATTTGACCAGCATTGACTTTCTAGTTAGGGCTACAGTTGATTGTTGTTAACTGCTGATTTTGAGAGGGTTGTTTTGACTATCTATTGGGCAAGTAAATTTGATTTATGTACTCTCTCTCTCTGATGAACTATTGAATAATAATAAGAAGATTTGATCAAAAGGTTTTCCCCACATTGGGTTTTTTTCCCTAGCATCCGCCAAATCCTGTGTCCTCTTGTCTTGGCTTGTCTTCTGCACATGTTTTATGTTCTATCTGCATTTATTATCAATGTGTTAAGTTAATTTGATTGCTACTATTAGAAATTGTCATTGGGCTGATAAGGAACATTGAAGTAAATTGTGCTAAAGCATAGTACATACCATTGTTATCTAAAATTAACACGAAGCATTATTAAGTGTAATCGTAAAGCCAGTGCAACCAACATATCATCAAGTCAATACAAATATGCCTGCATATATGATAACTCATGCGGAAAGTCCCAAAGCGAATGCAAACACAAACACATGGAGGATGTTGTGGGCGGGAGGTGGGATAATATGATGCCCATATATGGATGATTATGTAAGAAGAGGTAAGAAAAGGATGTAACTTGGCCCATGAGATCCTCTCTTACAACCAAAATATAGAGATGTCAACAACCAAACTCATAAACTTTCGATGGATGATGACCTCCAGCATATCACTCCCAACGTCCTTATTATTTACGTCATAGCTTATGGCCTTCATTGGGTTATGATTTGCAGGAAAGGGAGGCCGACGAGATGGAGAAATACAAGTATGTTGCACATGATGATCACACTGGAGAGGGGAGATTATGGAGCGATCAAAACCCTGAGGGTGCATCCAAGGACGAAAAGTATAATCAGTGATGGGACTTTCCTTAACACTATATTTGGGAGGGGAAAAGGGCTCATAATTACTTGAGATCATATGACCATAGGTGAAGGACTCATTTCATGAAGACCCAAGATGATGACCAATAGGAAAAAGGGAGAAAGAAGTATTGTATTCAACGGATTGTACTTTCCCAAAATCATAATGTAAAGGTTCAAGTGATTTGAACGTAGAATCATACTAAGGAGAGGTGTGAAAATTCAGTGATCCCGAATCCAACTATAGTAACTGATAATATTTCTTCTATTACTTAAACAAATTATTTGCAGTTTCTATGGCAAACATCAAAGTACATACACATCAATGTTCACAAATAAAAAATTTGCGGAAAGTAAATACAAGGAAAATACTAGCACATATATAACCACAGTGACAATTGTTTTTGGATAATTGTCCCCAGAAAAACCCAATGTGGGAAAACCGGTGCAAGAGATGAGGATTTCTTTTATTATTCTTCAACAATAATTTTTGCACAAGACAAAATAGGGGAAGAATCACTGAGAGAATTTTACTGGTGATTTTCTCACAATCCATAGCATTTTCTGTCTCCGAAGAGGACCTCCTGCCTCTTTCACTGGCCTTTCTGCGTCAGCCTCTGCACAGTGACAACATAGGCCTTGCGTCAACCCTTCTGCGTCTTTCCTCTTCACTGCCTCCTCCAGATTTGTCCCGCTGTCTCTGACTATGCTGATGCCCTCTCTCTCCCACCTGCGACTCACTCTCTGATTTGATTTTCTCTTGCTAAACTTCAGCTAGTGAGAAAATCAATCTGCTTGAGCAACTGAGTATCTGCTCTGGTGTGTTTTCCAGAAACCCATCGACTTCTTCTTAGAATCTTCTGTTGGAGCACCAACGGCCAAGATTAAAACATAATCGATGGCTAAGATTAACTGGAAATCGATCCATGTCTTCTTCTAGAAATATCTCACCTAATTTAATTAATACCCTTTAATTAACCAGATTTCCTAAGTTTATACTTAGGGAACCATTTAGAAAAAAGTTAATTATTTTAATTAAATCATCTCTAGGTGGAATTTTCCCAAACGATTTCTAGGTATTGGAGAATGCATGTGTCTTGGCCTCTCTGCAAAATCTCGAGGCAAGAGCACAACCGATGCTACAGAAATCAACACTCCCTCTTAGCGACGAATGTGCTCTAGTGTTGCAACCCACTAAAGCATCACTCTGTCTCTGCACCATCTCTTGTTGCGCTGTTGATGTTTGGCTCTACTGCCCAACAACTACTATGCAACTCTAATATGAGTTGCACCTGTTCTGCTTCTAACCCTACTGAACTGCTATCAACTACTGCAACTCCCTCTTAACTGTTGCTACTGAGAATCTATTGAAATGGATTCTCCACCATACCCATCTGTTCTCTAAACTGCATGAACTTAGCTCTCCCTAGAGCTTTTGTGAGTATGTCTACTACCTCATCACCTATGGGAACATATTGCAGCTAGACTATCCCATGTTGAACACAATCTCTGATAAAATGAAATCTGATATCAATGTGCTTCGACCTATCATGAAATACTGGATTCTCGGAGAGTTTTATGCAACTCTGATTATCACAGCAAATATTGATCGCTCCCATCTTCTTCATGAGCAAACTCACCAGCAATTTCCTAAGCCATATGGCTTCGCACGTGGCTATGTTGGCCGCCATATATTCTGCTTCTGCTGAGCTCAGTGCTACTGATTTCTACTTCCTGATGCACCAAGAGATCATCCCTGATCCAACGCTAAAGCAGTACCCGAGGTACTTTTCCTGTCCACTGAACTACCTGCCCAATCTGCATCTGTGAATCCGTTCAACCTGACGTCATATTCTCGAGTATATTTCAACCCGAGTCCAACTGTTCCACGCACATATTTGAGAATGTGCCTAGCTGCTGCCCAATGTACCCTTTTCAATTCTACCATGAACTGACTAAGGGTATTGACAGTGAAACAGATGTCTGGTCTAGTGTTGACCAGATACATGAGTGACCCAATCAACTGTCTATACAAGGTGGGGTCGACTTCCTTGTCCCCTCAAGCATCTATCTTTTTCTAGTTGGTAATCATGGGTGTCGCCATGGGTCTTGCATCCTACATTTTGAATCTCTTCAGAATTTTTGTAGGATATCTTGTTTGTCCGAGGAAGATTTCCCCATTCTTTTGCCAAACTTCCAACCCCAAAAAATAGTGCATCAACCCCATATCCTTCATGTCGAATTTTGTTGCAAGGTCCCTTTTGCAATCCTTTATGAGCCTCGATGATCCTGTCAAAAATAGATCATCTATATATAAAACCAAAATGAGAGGCTCATTCTCCACTATCAGGTAGTAGAGATTAGGTTTGCATCACTCTTGATGAATCCCAACAGTTGCAAGTAACTGGCAATCCAACCGTACCATGCCCTGGGTGCCTACTTGAGCCCATACAAGGCTTTCTTCAACCTGCATACATGAGTGCGTCTCTTATGAGTTTCGAAGCCTTCACGCTGCTCTATGTACACCTCTTCTTCTAATACCCCATTCAAGAACGTTGTCTTGATGTCCATCTGGTGAATTTCCCATCCCATATGTGCTGCTAGGGATATGATAGATCTAATAGAGGTATATCTAGCAACTGGGGCGAAGTTCTCCTCATAGTCTATTCCTTCTTTTTGTGCATACTCCTTTACCACGAATCTAGCCTTGTACTTCTCTGCCATCTACAACGTACATGATCTTGTAGATCCATCTGGAACCCACAACTAATCTGTCTACAGGTCTAGGCACCACCTCCCAAACATCATTTGTCATGATAGAACTGTACTCTTCTACCATGGCATCTACCCATACCTGATGTTGTGCGGCTTCTTGAAAACTGGAGGGTTCTGCAACCTGAGCTACCAAGGCCTGGTATCTGTCTGGCTGCCTGCGCTTCCTCTTGTCGATTCTAAGAACTTCTTGGATCTCCTGCTACTGAGGAGATGCTAGTACTAGTCATTGTACTCAAATCTTGTGATTTTCCCCTTGCTTGTTCTCCCTGCGGTCCCTACTACTGCTGGACTAATGGAACATCTGATGACTGATCTCTTGTAGGCATCTCTCGAGATCTTTTGGAAGCTCGATCTTCCATGAAATTTACATCTCACCTTACTACAATCTTCCTGATGCCAGGAATGTAGATTCTGTATGCCTTTGAGGTCTCGTTATACCCTACGAGATACATCTTTTTTGCAGTCTGATCCAACTTACTGTTCTTTTCATTTGGAATGTGACAATAAGCTACACCCTCGAATATCCTCAAATGACTTACCTCAGGTTTCTTCCAAGTGAAGACTCCCTCTGGGGTTTTCTTCCCCAAAGTTCTGTGAGGTGTCATGTTTTGAATGTACATTGTTGTGTTGCATGCTTCTGCCCATAGAAATCTAGGCATATCCTAATCATACAACATGGCCTTTGTTGCCCCAATTATAGTTTTGTTCTTTCGTTCCACTACTCCATTCTACTGTGAATTGTAGGGAGTTGTCCACTCTCTTTTGGTTCATTCCTTTGCACATAAATTTGTGAAGTCTCTATCTGTGTATTCTCCACTATTATCTGAACGTAGTACCTTGATATTTTTCCCTGTCATGTTTTCTACAAGAGCCTTGAACTCTCGAAACCGATCAAAGACCTCACCTCTGGTCTTTAAGAAGTAGATCCAGGTTTTTCTGGAATGGTCATCAATAAAGGTGACGAAATACTCGCCACCGCTAAGAGCTCTAGTGGACATAGGGACACAAATATCTGAGTTTATCAATCCCAACACACCTTTGGCTCTGCTTGTCACTTCTAGGAAATGTTGTTTTTGCACTTCCCAAGTACACATCCTCGAAATAGATCATCGTGCTCATTGCTGAGAGCTATAACTCCTGTTACAGTCTCTCTAAGCATCCTAAGTGCTCCATGGTGCAAGTGCCCCATCCTCCTATGCCATAGTTCATGCAGCTCCTTCCTACTGTTTTCATTACTACCTATCAGTGCCATTGGAGAATCGATCTGCAACCTATATACTCTATTGCTTCGAGCTCCAATTTGTCTCACCTTCTTCCGGGTGGGATGCTTGACATAAACTTTCTTTCCCACAAAGTACACATCATATCCCTTGTCCTGCAACTAGGACACTAAGATTAGGTTCATACCCAATCCGGGCACATGCAGCGCATTTGTGGCGCTAATGCTGGTTCCTGCGTCTATCTGAAAATCTATGGTGCCTCTTCCTACTGGAGTACACTTAGTTTTGTTTCCCATCGTGATCTAGAAGTCCATTTGCTCCTCTTGATAGCTCAAGAAATATTCCCTTACTCCAGTCATATGAGTTGAAGCTCTCTATCAATATACCAAACACCAGCTGAAGCTGATCCTTACAGACACACAAACTCATCTTCCAATCTAGAAGATAATTCTAAGGCTTCTTGATTATCCGTAACTTCCTGTTCTATTCTCCTTTCTTCTGATGTTGTTCTGCCAGCAAATGCTGCAAAATAATTGCATCGCAACTGAAGATCTGCTCTACAAGGAAACTGCGTTGCTCCCTTCTACCTCTAGAAAGCTTTGATCTGGAGAATCGAATTTCTCTGTCGACTCACTCAGAGAAATCGATCTCACTCAAAACTTCGACCTCCTTGGCCCAAGGATTGCGCTGCCTCTGGGATTTTGAACTACTGCCAAGGCAGGATTTCAAACTCCCTTCTTCATTTCTGCTCTAAGCTCTCCTACTCACGATCTATGCTCTAATACCATGTGAAAATTTGGTGATCCTGAATCCTATTAATATTTCTTCTATTACTTAAACAAATATTTGCAGTTTTCTACGACAAACATCAAAATACATACACTGCAGTCTTCACAAATAAAAATTTTGCGGAAAGTAAATGCAAGGAAAATACTAGCACATATATAACCACAGTGACAATTATTTTTGGACAATTGTCGCCGGAGAAACCCATTTTGGGAAAACCGGTGCAGCAGATGAGGGTTTCTTTTATTAATATTCAGTAATAATTTTTGTACAAGACAAAATAGGGGAAGAATCACTGGGAGAATTTTACTGGTGATTTTCTCACAATCCACAGCATTTTCTGACTCCAAAGAGGACCTCCTTCCTCTTTCGTTGGCCTTTCTGCATCACCCTCTGCGTGGTGACAGCATAGGCCCTGCGTCAACCCTTCTGCATCCCAGCTCTACATCTCTTCTCTCCACTGCCTCCTCCAAATTTTATCCTGCACTCTCTGACTATGCTTATGCCCTCTCTCTCCCACCTGCAACTCACTCTCTAATTCGATTTTCTCTTGCCAAACTTCAACTAGTAAGAAAATCGATCTGCTTGAGCAACTGAGTGTCTGTTCTAGTGTGTTCTCCATCTAACCATCGACTTCTTATAATATTTTGTTGGAGCACCAACGGCCAAGATTAAAACATAATCATTGGCTAAGATTAACTAAAAATCGATCCATATCTTCTTCTAGAAGATTCTCACCTGATTTAATTAATACCCTTTAATTAACCAGATTTCCTAACTTAGGGAACCATTTAAAAAAAGTTAACTATTTTAATTAAATAGTCTCTAGGTGGAATTTTCCTAAACGATTTATGGGTATTGGAGAATGCATGCGTCTTAGCCTCTCTGCAAAATCTCGAGGCAAGAGCACAACCAATGCTACATAAATCAACAAGAGGTGGGAGCCTTATCAATTTCCTTAGTATCAAAGATTTCGTTTCTCCTAAAAGGAAAATTGATCACTTCCAACTGCCCCTCTTTACGCAAATGAAAATGAAGATTCTCCTTCCCAAGGGTATCAATGGGTATGTCATCATAAACAATGCCTGAGGGGAAGGGAGGACCAATCTCATCCTCATCCTCCTTGTCGGTGTCATAAATGGGAACAAAATCAAATTGAGGACCAACAATTTCCCATTTCTCCTTTTCAACGCGGAAATAATCTTCAATGTCATCTTTCAAAGGGCTAATGGAATCATCTCTCTCAAGGTTTTTAAAAGAGGATTCATCGAGAGAAATCTCCTTGAGAAAGGTACGGTTGGTCTCAATTTCACTTCCCATAAATTCATCCTTCCCAGCACATATGTCCTCAAAATCATCATTTTCATCATGTGGACCCGAGGACCCGTCTTCTTGCTCATTACCTAGACTCTTAATATATTGATGATTCTCGATGAGGGCTTCCTCTTGGATGCTTAATGCAGGGTGTACTTGAAAATGTCTAAGAAAGCCACCAACAAACTCTTCAATAGATGAGATGCTCCTAGGTTCATGATCATGCAACCATGACTTATGACCACAAAGAGATCCCATCAAAAATAACATAAGGACATCTTGGTGGACAACCTTCTCTCTTGAAGCATGTGCATTGAATCTTTCTACGTGGTTAATTGCAGACAGTGGATCACCATAAAAAATGGGCATCCCACGTAGCATCCTTCCCGCGACATGATGAGGATGTCTAAGGATGCTAGCAATGTCCAAAGAGGGAAATTTACGAAATAATGACAACCTATTTGAGGTATACATGAAACATATGTAGGAGTCGCTAGGGTGAAATTAAAGATGCCTAGGAAAATGCTTGCTTCACCCTACAAGCATCGACCTTAAAGTTCAATGAAGAACTAGGGCTTCGTTCTTCCAATGGATTCGCCAATAATGATATGTCAATATGTCGTATAGGGAACAAAACACGCATATTGTGTCCTCGGCAGCGGCGCCAAAATGTTACCGCTCAAACTAGCAGGGGTCCTAGGCGGAAATCCTAAAGGGACAATTGTTGCGTCTAGGGAAAGAATGGAGCAATAGCCCATGGTCACCTCAGCTAAAGCTCCCTAGTCTTTACGAACTTTCACTAATGGGAGGAGACTCAGTATGATAAAGATCACAAATATGAATAGATCAAAGATAGGATGAAGGGTGATCCTGGAAGCCTATTCACAAGAGAGACTCAAGATTGTGGCTTGCATGTCTTAGAAGACAAGATGGAAGGCTCTCTAGGAAGGGCTTGGGAGAATTTCAAGGGTTAGGTTTTGAGTATGTGTCTTATAAAGGAGATCTGTAAGCCGTAGAATTCTCGTGGAAACTTGGGTTCCAAGTGATCTTTGAAGAATTAACCTTGATAGTGCATTAGACCACATGGGACCAAGTGGACCCAAGGTTAGGTCAAGAGGATAGGATTTAGCAACCAATCATATACTTGACCTACTGAGGGAGGGGAAAGGGATCAAGGGAAAAAATTTCGTTGAAAGGCAATGCAAGGATCCTAGTGAGGTTTCTAACCAAAAGAAACTAAGGGAAAGAATCGGTTTTCGAGCTAGGGCTTGTGATATCTCAAGATCCCACCGTCGAAATCTCATTAAATTTGGAGGGCTTCTTGAGGACACACCAACGCAGTTGTGGACCAAAAATCTAAGTATTTGGACTGTTAGATTGTGAGATAATTGATGCCCTAGGTGACCTATGTAGGCTAGGCCTAGAAACAGAGGGGCAACTGAAAGAAATAAGACTTAAAGTGATCATCAGAGAAGGACCAGTGCTTTTCCCTTTGGGAGAGATGGAGTCATGGAAGATTTAGAGTTTAGATTGATTTCCACTTGTCAAGGAGGCCTAAAAGGCAACTTTGTTAGGCATTAGGGCTTAATGGAAGTAGCTTCAAGGTCATTTATACTTCATTCAACAATATTTGGTAACTTGTCAAGATAAGGATGTCTCTAGGAACATTCATTCATTCAAATATGGCCCAATCATGATACAACACTATTTAGAGATTTAATTTCCACAATTTCCAAGATAAGCAGCAAATTAACCCTAGAAGAGTGAAAATCCCGATATCATGAATGCAGCAAAATAAAGAATGAAAATAGCATTAACATAGTACTTACATGTAAGAAGAATATATCCAATAACCAAGATATGCCAATCATAGAAACTCCAAGACAAAGAATAACCAAACATTGAAATTCATCCATTCATCCAAAAAGTCTCATCCTCAAAAGATAGTGAAAATCTCACAAGAATATATGATCCAATCCAAGTGATGATGAGCAAATGAGCTCATCTCACTTGTATTTATACACAACTTAGGAGTTCAAATTAGCCTCCTTGGCCTACATAAGCCCCAAAAATAAAATAATGTTCTAATAATTCAACTTTTAGTGAAAGCCCACCAAACTAACTCATAAATGAAAAAGTAAGCATTACAAGTGGTCAAATAATAATCTATGCATGTCTTAGGGCTCTCTCGTAGGCTTAATTAGGTCCATGGGTGCCACAATGAAGAATAGGACCCTCAAAAGCAATGGGCAAAGGTTTGTCCCTTGTAATAACCTATGGTGCTCCAAATGACATGTGGGGACACACAAGTGTCCTCATGGGTCTCCAAACAAATCGTAGATGCCTATAGATCGCTTGCAAGGGCTAGGATGATGATGTAGGTGGTGCCACATCATCGTGCAAGTCCTGGATCATCTCCGAAGTGAACGGTGTAGATCTGGGGCCAGCTAGGCATGATGGATCAGGTGCATCGTCCTCGTCCAATAAGTTAACCATGAGCAAGCTCTGAATGGCTATGAGGATCCATGGAGTGCAATATGTTGTGGAGGCCCACGTCTCTCAAAGCTCACCCTACATGTGCCAATGTACCCCTCTAGAGGATCAGGATCCCGTATAGGGAGACCAAACCCTGTATAGGGATTTTATGCGATCCTACATAAAATCTAATGTGTCCGCTAGCCTTCCAGTACAACAAGTCATTAGAGAAATTAAGTAAATGAACTTACCAAATCATGGACCACAAATGGGGACTTCATAATGACCTGCACTTCCATAACGGGCTTCAGTATGTGCCAATGTCTCCTAAACTTCAAATGGGGTTAACCAAGTACCTTATTAGGTGATTGCTACTTCTTAAGGGGATAATATGTCCAAGGTACTTCCTTCAAAAGGTGGTGGCATGTGACAGATAGGTGAATGAAGTAGGGGATGAGAAGGGGTAGCCCTAGGTCACATGCTGGGGTACAAGGGTAGCTAATAAGAGGGAAGCCCACACTTGGGTTTATAATGTATAGGAGGGAGCAATCGTGGTACATGAGGTGTCACGGCCTTGATTTTTCCACCCTTCTTTATATGCCTTTTGTTTTTTTATGATTTTATTTTATTAACTCCTTGGGGCTCAAAGGGGTAAGAGCATGATGTATAAGATATAGTAGTGAATATCCCCTTTTAAGCTGGGGCGGTTCATTGCCTACCAAGGGTTGGGACAATCATGGGTTCCTATATGATGAAAGAGGTTCATAGAACCCGTAGGAACTAGGGTGATGGCGATAATGATGGGGTAGAGCTCATGTATTGGCTTTTTCCCACCTCCTAAATGTATTTGTCTCGACCATCTTTTGCATTTTGTTGTACATTTTTTTTAATTTTTGGTATGTTCTATGATGAGAGCAAATTTACTTCAATTTTTCATATTAGCTCAATATCAATTCTAGATTAGCAATCACATTTAGCATGATAGTAAAACGCAGATAGAACATAAACATAAATCGTAGAAAACAAGCCAAGACAAGAGGACACAAGATGTAGCGCCAGCCAGGGACAAACCCCAATGTGGGGAAACCATTGATCAATTCTTCTTATATTCTTCAATAGTTCAGCAAATATGGAGAGAGAGATAGTGCATATACATCAAAAGTCAACATTTTGACTTGACAAAATAAAAGCAAAGATCTTCACTAAGAAGATAACACATAAGATAGCTAATATGAACTCAGGTGATGGCATACTGCTTCAACTGATTCTCCAAGGTGATTCCATCACCATGTTGCACCCATCACAGTGTTGCACCCATCACTGTGTTGCACCCATCACTAAGTTGTTCTCATCACTGTGCTGCTCCCATCACTGAGCTGCACTTCATTACACTTGTTGCACTCATCATATTGCATACAATCATCACTCTGTTGCACCACTATCATGTTGCACTATGCTGCACCATTCATCATCATTATGCTACACCACTGTCATGTTGCACTATGCTGCACCATTCATCACTATGTTACACCATTGTCATGTTGCACTATTCCCATGGAACAACCTTAGCTGCTTGCTATGTCTTGCAGCCTAGCAAAGTAGCTGGTTGTAGCAATCTATTCTTCCAACAGGTCTCATTCATGCAATGATCCATTCAACATTCAAACAGCAACCCCATAGCTTCTCCTCATTGGATACTTATGCCTAGCATATCATACTAAAACATAACCATGATGTCACCTACGGCAAGCAGCTGAATGGTTGTGCAAGGCTTCTTTCAGGACAACAACCAACTGCTTATGACCATCCTCCTGAAAACAACGTGTAAGGGCTACCTCGAACAGTCCTCCTCAACTGCGGATTGAGGCATTTAATGACAGTGTATTAAAGACACCTTATTACAGTGAATAAGGGCTTCTTTGCATCACCCTTCACTGCATATTAAGGTCACCACTTCTTGACAGCGTTTAGGGCTTATGGTTGTGCCTTGATCTTGATAGAACAACAAATAAGGAAACTCCCTTTAGCCCTGCGTTTAGATGTTTGAGGGCTTCCTTATAACAACGTAATACATCTCCCTTTTGCCTGCAGCCAGATCTTCTCACTACGCTTCCAGCGTATAGAATCCTTCTCGTATGGTCTCCATTATGACAACGTATGAGGAACTTTGAAGATTGCAGATTAGGAGTTGCATAGACACCAGATCAAGACTTTCTTCTTGCTGCATTTGAGAGTCTCTTGAGACAACAAATTAGGGTCCCTTCATGACCTGTGGCTAGGGCTTTAGGGACAACGTATTAGGGTCTGGTATAGACCTGCGTTTTAGCCATTCCTTGTTGTGTTTCCATGACTGCATTTAAGGTAGCATTAGAAACCTATCTTCATAATTGTGTTAGGCCTTCATCTCCATGCCAGCGTTAGGAGCTAGGGAATCTTCTTTAGGGTTGCGTAGATTCTTCTTTCCCATGAAAACATCTAGGGCATCTCCTCTTAGGGCAGAGTATCATCTTAACATCTCTCCTCCCACCAAAACCCAAATACAAGTGGAGAGGAAAAGATCACAAGAGGTGTGTATCAAATGACTTGCAAGCCACCTCTTTTTATAGTAAAACGTTGACGATAGATGGGGGCAATTTGGTTGTTGGCCGACCTTGACGAATTGTCCCATAACACAAATACATTCATATCTCCATGAAAACATGTTGGAATCGAATGATCTTAGATCAATCCTACACCTCTCGTCGAGAGGAATCCAAGAAAAATATCAATTGCCATAAATAAGAAGACCCACATGGAGTTTGGCCCTAGTTGCCAATTTTAACACTCCCTCTCAACTAGGGAAAACTCCATCTGCTAATCCATCTACCTGACTGTACTATCTCTACCATCAAAACCCTGCACTTCTTTGCTCTGCTCTCTTGAACTATGAAGAAGAAGCGATAGAGAATGTAACATACCATCCTCTACTAACCCGAAGTCAGTCCCATATAAAAGAGAGTGTCTCATACCACCCTTACTGATTCGAAATCAGTTCCAAATAAAGAGTGTATCATACCACTCTTACTGATTCGAAATCAATTCCAAACAAAGAGAGTGTATCATACCACTCTTATTGATCCGAAATCAGTTCCAAAAGAGAGTAAGTTATCTCACTCTTACTGACTCGAAGTCAGTTCCAATTGATCCCAGATCAATATCATCCTATCATAGGGAGTACGGTAGTAAGTCCATTAGTACTACTATGGTCCCTATCCTCATTTCCCTACTCATTGGCCAGATGAGAGGTACTTCCCATGAGTACTAGACTGCATGGGTAGGATGTCTCAGCAGGAGAACGATGAACCACTCATCCTGCCTACGTGTCGCCAGGGGTATCCCAGGGAACGTTGAACCACTCACCCTGTACACACTCACCCTGTACACAACAAGACACTAGGGGAAGGTTGAACCATTCACCCTATGACTGTGTCTTAGCAGGAGAAGGATGAACCACTCATCCTGCCTACATAGCAGACCACTAGGGGAAGGCTAAACCACTCACCCTATGGTTGCTCATCGCTCCAAGATGTACCCTCGAGCCCCCCGGAGCTCCCAGAGTTCAATGTCCATATCATACAAGACCCTTAGGAGAGAGTCTCTCCACGACTCATAGTCGTTCTCAGAAAGTCAAGAATTTTACCTTTCCCAGGGGCTTCGATAGAATATTGGCGACCTGCACATCAGTCCCAATGCGATGGAGCCTTCTTGCTCCTTGATGTACCATATCGCAGATAAAGTGGTACCTGGTGTCTATATGCTTGGAGCGATCATAGAACACAAGATTCCTCAACAATCGAATCCCCCTCTGGTTGTCACAGAAGATCACGATGGTATCCAGCACGTGTCCAAACAACTCACTGAAGAGCTTCCACAACCAGACAGCTTCACACGAGACCATACACGCAACTATGTATTCGGCCTCAGTGGTGCTCAAAGCAACCGACTTCTGCTTCCTACTCATCCAGGATATCGAAGCAGAATCCAAAGAGAACCAGCACCCATAAGTGCTCTTGTGATCCTCCACACTGCCTACCTAGTCATCATCATGCAACTTCACATTTCTGGCAATGTATCTCAATCCATGAGAGACTGTGCCCTAAATATATCTCAAATGATTCTTGGCACCAATCCAGTGAGGCTCAACCATATATGAGCTCAACATGCTAACTGCAAAACATATATCCGGAAGGGAGTTCACCAAGAACATCAATGCTAGTATGAGTTTATGAAACTCAGAGGCATTTCCCAAATCGGGTCTAACATCACTACCGCATAAATTCTTAAAGTTAAACTCCATCGAGGTAGTCACGGGCTTGCAGTTCATCATTCCAAATCCGGAATCCAACTCCCTCTTACTTTTGCAAATAAGAGGGTCTATACCTGCCAAAAAGAGGTCGTCCTCATAAGGTGCCAGTATGAGAGGTCTATCATCCACAACCTTCAAGCAATGATTTGGATCGGCTTCACTCCTAGTGAATTTCAACTTCATCAGATAGTTGTCTATCCTTTCATACGAAGCCCTGGGTGCTTGCTTCAAGCCATAGACCACTTTCTTCCACCTGCATACATGAGATTCCCAATCATGAATCTCAAACCCCTCGAGTTGTTCCAAATCTATGGACTTGTTACATGAGGGGAATGGTCCCCTTGTAAGTTTTCCTTCAGTACATCTCGGACATGTACCTCCATGCTCTTCTTGAATTCAGGTATCCCTGTCACCATCTGACTCACATCAAGTAGGGCCCCATAATGAGCAAATCTCCGGTGCTATAGAAGAGATGTGTCAACTGACATGGTCCCGAATGGACTTCCTGCAACTTGATACAAATTGCCAACCCTGAACTCAAAAGCATCTTTTACAAATTCCTTATCCACACACGCACCTTTCCATTGATGAATGCCACCTTGAAACCTTTGTCTTCCATTGCTGAAATGGACACCCGGTTCTTCTTGAAATCAGGTACATAAAGAACTTCTTGTAAATGAATCGTGTTACCATCATTCAATTGAGGGGTAACATTCCCTACACCCTTTTCAGGATAGGTGGCATTGACTCCAAGTATAATCTCCACGATTGTTTCCTTCTCTATCAAATTAGAGAGAGATTCCTTCTATCCGATGATGTGCCTTGAAGCACTACTATCAATAAGCCAAATTCCCAAAGAGTCCGGACGAGAAGTAGTGGACAAGGCCAATATAAGATTATACTCCTTTAGCTTATCAAAAACAACATTTGATTCTTCATACCTGGAGTTCCTTGCCTTCTTTGAAGAGTCGACCATTTCCTTGATGACCTGCATTCCTTCGATCATTGAAGATGCCCCTGAAATGATTGTTATCATCATCAAGTGATGTGTCCCTTCTATTTGGACACTTTCTTGCATAATGGCCAAACTTATTGCAAGCAAGGCATCTGCCTTTCCTTCTATTCTTAGATCTGGACTTCTTATTGAATTGACCTGTAGGTAGGTCACCAGATGCTTCTGCTGCGCCACTTTGATAATCTTCTTTGCTTCAACTTGCTTTAGTGAATTTGAAGAGGGATGA
The DNA here is from genome assembly GCA_000404065.3 of Pinus taeda. NCBI lineage: Eukaryota > Viridiplantae > Streptophyta > Pinopsida > Pinales > Pinaceae > Pinus > Pinus taeda. Next base: position 19,568 of record APFE030974948.1, on the reverse strand, counting down.
GGAACTCGTTGAGCCTTTTGACCTTGTCCAACTATCTTCCGTGATTGCTCTTTCACTCTTCCTTGGGCTTTGTCTTCACCTCAGCTCTGATACCATGTTAATTTTTGGTATGTTCTATGCTAAGAGCAAATTTACTTCAATTTTCCATATTAGCTCAATATCAATTCCAGATTAGCAATCACATTTAGCATGATAGTAAAATGCAGATAGAACATAAACATAAATAGCAGAAAACAAGCCAAGACAAGAGGACACAAGATGTGGCGCTAGCTACGAAAAAACCCCAATGTGGGGAAACCCTTGATTAATTCTTCTTATATTCTTCAATAGTTCAGTAGAGAGAGAGAGAGAGAGAGATAGTACATATACATCAGATGTCAACATTTTGACTTGACAAAATAAGAGCAAAGATCTTCACTAAGAAGATAACACATGAGGTAGCTAATCTGAACTCAGGTGAAGGCATACCACTTCAACTGATTCTCCAAGGTGATTCCATCACCATGCTGCACCCATCACAGTGTTGCACCTATCACTGTGTTGCACCCATCACTGAGTTGTTCTCATCACTGTTCTGCTCCCATCACTAAGTTGCACTTCATTACACTATGCTGCACTCATCATACTGCATACAATCATCACTTTGTGGCACCACTGTCATGCTACACCATTCATCATCATTATGTTGCACCATTCATCATCATTATGTTGAACCACTGCCATGTTGCACTATGTGCACCATTCATCATCATTATGCTGCACCACTGTCAAGCTGCACCATTCATCACTATGTTGCACCACTGTCATGCTGCACTATTCCCATGGAACAGGCTTAGCTGCTTGCTATGGCTTGCAGTCTAGCAAAGCAGCTGACTGTAGCAATCTATTCTTCCAACAGGTCTCATTCATGCAGTGATCCATTCAACCTTCAAACAACAACCCCATAGCTTCTCCTCATTGGATACTTATGCCTAGCATGTCATACCAAAACATAACCATGTTGTCACCTACAACAAGCGGCTAGATGATTATGCAAGGCTTCTTTCAGGACAGCAACCAACTGCTTATGACCATCCTCCTGAAAACGACGTGTAAGGGCTACCTCAAACAATCCTCCTCAATTGCGGAATGAGGCCTTTAATGACAGTGTATTAAAGACACCTTATTACATCAAATATGGGCTTCTTTGAATCACCCTTCACTGCGTATCAAGGTCACCTCTTCTTGACAGCATTTAGGTCTTATGGTTGTACCTTGATCTTGATGAGAACAACAAATAAGGCAACTCCTTTTAGCCCTGTGTTTAGATGTTTGAGGGCTTCCTTATGACAGCATAATACATCTCCCTTTTGCATGCGGCTAGATCTTCTCACTGTTCTTCTAGTGTATAGAATCCTTCTCCTATGGTCTCCATTATGACAGTGTATGAGGACCTTTGAAGATTGCGGATTAGGAGCTACATAAACACCAGATCAAGGCTTTCCTCTTGCTGTGTTTGAGGGTCTGTTGAGAGAGCAATTAGGGTCCCTTCATGACCCACGACTAGGGCATTAGGGACAGCATATTAGGGTCTAGTATAGACCTGCATTTTAGCCATTCCTGGTTGTGTTTCCATGACTGCATTTAGGGCGGCGTTAGAAGCCTATCTTCATAACTGTGTTAGGCCTTCATCTCCATGCCAGCGTTAGGAGCTAGGGAATCTTCTTTAGGGTTGCATAGATTCTTCTTTCCCATGACAGCATCTAGGGCATCTCCTCTTAGGGCAGCGTATCATCTTAAGATCTCTCCTCCCACCAAATCCCAAAGACAAGTGGAGAGGAAGAGATCACAAGAGGTGTGTATCAAATGACTTGCAAGCCACCTCTTTTTATAGTAAAGTGTTGAGGATAGATGGGGGCAATTTGGTTGCTGGCCGACCTTGACGAATTGTCCCATAACACAAACAATTTCATATCTCCATGAATACATGTCGGAATCGGATGATCTTTAGATCAATCCTACACCTCTCGTCGAGAGGAATCCAAGAAAAATATCAGCTGCCATAAATAAGAAGACCCACATGGACTTTGGCCCTAGTTGCCAATTTTAACAATTTTCCTGTTAAATGTGGCCATATATGCTTTTATCTTTCTTTTTAGCTGCATCATCCTCCGGGCTTCATTCCAAGGCATGGCCCAAGGTGTGGGCAAGGGGAAGGTGCATGCTAACCCTATGTGGACCCAATGGAGGAATGTGGACCCGAGCAGAAGAAATGATGAATGGGGTAATAATGAATGGAAAGGGGGTAATATTAGTGGATAAGGGTGCTGGACCACGCGACCAAAATCGAGGTTTCCCGTGAAATACCGTCCCTGGAACCAAATGGTCAGTAAAAGAGATCCCATGGGACTGGAATCCAAGGTTAATTTCTAAAAGGGGTCTAGGGGAGAAAAGCACAGACCTAGCCCATTCTTTCCACTGAATCCCCCCATTAATCCATGCCCAGAAGTGTTTGTGATAAGAAAACTACAATACTCAATTTCCAAATGACAAGGCATACCTTTAGATTCAAGAGGCCCACCTTCAAACATACGATCACGGCAGATGGGCAAGGGACCATATCGTTGGCTCAGGTGGTGGAGAAATGGCACAATGAGCTCGCTGGTGGCTGCAAGCCAGCTGAGGACCATCTTGGAAAAAAAATTCTCCTAGGGATATTACCCACAAAATGGTGGGTAACGTGTCCTAAGTAATAGGAGATCACAAGCGTGCTAGGATTTAGGAGCTGGGATCAAGGGTTGGCAGGGAAAGTCCAAGCTAGATCAGCAAGAGAACAAGTATCTACTCAAAGGGACAGATTGCTTTGCAATTGCTTCAATTGCTCAAGATCAATAAAATAGCCACATCAAGCAAGCAGGTTTTCCCAATTAGGTTTCCTGTTGAAAAGTGTGTCAATATTTGTGTGATGTGTTTTTATCTCTGTGTTTTCATTCTGTTGCTTCTATTGTTGAGAAATTATGTATCTTGGTGAAAAGAAAAGTAGTTTCAAATTTTTCATTCAAGCAGTTAGCAGAATTTCAAGGAATTTCAACATGGTATTAGATAAGGAGGCTACTGCTAGATTGTGAAGGAGAATTCTCTAGGTAAGCAGGATGGCGTTCCAAGGATTGAGATCGGACCATTGTTTAGAGGGAGCCTCTAATTTCATCTCTTGGAAAGGGAGGATCATGATAGTATTGGAGGATAATCGGGTGGGAGAGTTTGTCAAGAATGTTATACCACCACCACAAGATCCCCAACAGTTGCCCCAACATACTAAGAATGATATTGAGGCTAGGAGGATTATTCTAGAAGGAGTTAAAGATCATATAGTTCCTCATATCAATGAAAAGAAGATAGCTTTTGAGATGTTCAAAACTATTTTAGATCTATATCAAAGTTCCAATGATACCAGGAAGCTTGCTCTTATGGAGAAGTTGAGTATTTGGATGTGACAAGGAGAGCCCATTGTCACATATCTTACGAAGTTCACTCAGGTTCAAGATGAGCTAGGTGGTGCGAGTGTCAATGTACCTGAGCATGACCTTGTGAGTTTTGTTTTACTAGGACTTCACAAGTCTTGATATGGCTTCCAAGATGTTGTCAGTGGCAGAGAGAATTTTCCCAGTTGGGAAGGTTATGGTTGACTATGTTCAGGAGGAGATCTGGAGAGGAACCCGAGATGGTAGAACAACAAAGACCGAGGATGAGGAAATTTTTTCTCTAGTAGGCAAGGCCAAGGGAAAGAAAAGCAAAGGGAAGGTTGAGTCTAGTCAGAAAGGCGAGAAGAAGAATAAGGATCTGAGTAAGGTATAGTGTTTCCATTGCCATGAGTTTGGGCAATGTTACCGCTCAAACTAGTAGGGGTCCTAAAAGGGGGTCTTTGAAGGGTTACTACTAGGCTAAGGGCAGCAATGAAGCTAAATCCCACTGTCACCACACCTAAAGCTTCCTACTCTTTACGGACTTTCACCGATGGGAGGAGAGTTGATATATAGAGAATTACTTATGAAGGATAGATCAACTAAGATGGGTGTGAAGTGATCTTGATGACCCTTTACTAAGAGAGACTCAAGAGTGGGACTTGCTTGCTTCTTAAGCAAGGTGCAAGGTTCTCTAGGATAGGGGAATAGGGATTTGAGGAATTGGCTTAGGTGACTTGTAAAGGAGCTTCATAAACCCTAAAATCCTTGTGGAACTTGGTTTCCCAAGTGGGTTTTGAAGAGTTGACTTTGATAAGATATGGACCACACAGGACCAAGTGGACCCAGGTTAGGTAAAGGGGAGGGAGTTTAGCAACCAATGATATGATTGACCTAATTAGGGAGGGGCAAGGGATCAAGTAATGAATTTTCAATGAAAGGAAATACAAGGATCCCAATGAGGTTTCTAGCCTAAGGGAAACCAAGGGCAAGAATTGGTCTTCGAGCTAGGGCTTGCGAAACCTCAAGATCCCATCGTAGGAATTTCATGAAATTTGGAGGGCTTCTTGAGGACACACCAGCATAGTTGTGGACCAAAAATTGAAGTATTTGGATGGCTAGATCATGGGATAACTGATGCCCTAGGTAACCAAGAGGACTAGACCTAGAGAAGAGGAAAGGGGAGAAGGAAAATAGGTTTAAGGTGATCACCTTTGGGTGTACCAATGCCTAATCCTCTGTGGAGATTGGAGTCAGGTAGAATTATGACTATGGACCTTTGACTTTTCTAAGTCAAGGAGGCCTCAAAGACAACTTCGCTTGGCACTAGGGCAGCAACAAAAGCAGCTTCAAAGACTTTATATTTTGTTTTGCAAGATAAATGGCTTGTCAAGATGAATTTCGGCAATGAAACATCCTAGGAACATTCATTCATTATACATGGCCCATGCATGAAGCATCCACTATCTAGAAACAAAATTTCCATAACTTTGCATAAGAGATGCAGCAAATAAGCCCTAGTATAGTGAAATCCCAACAACAATGTATGTGACAAAATTAGAAAGAAAGAATAGCATTAAAATGTACTTACATGTATAAGAATATATCCAACCATCCAAAGAATTGTCATCAAGAAGCTCCAAGACATGAAAATTATCCAAACATCAAAATTCATTCCATGCTCCAAAAATTCGTCCTCCTAGAAGGATAACGAAAATCTCTAAAGAGATACTAGTTCCAAATCCAAATGATGATGCTAAAATGAATTCATATCACTTGTATTTATACACTTCTAATGAGTTTGATTTAGCTAATTAGGCCTATTAATTTTTGTAGCATCGGATGTGTTCTAGCCACAATTTTGTGAAGAGGCTAAAATACAGGGGATCTCCAAAACCAAGAAATTGTTTCTAGAAATTCAGCTTAGAAATGACTTAATTAGATTATTAGCCAGTTTTTAAATATTTCCTGTGTCTAAACTTAGGGAATATGGTTAATTAATCATAATTAATTAAGTCAATTTGTGAATGATCTAAAAACTCACACGGGTCGACTTCAAAGTAATCCTAGCCATCGATTAAGATTTAATATTGGTCATTGGAGTCCCAACAGATGATTATAAGAAGAAGTCGATGGGCACTTGGAGAAGACACTTAAGTAGTTTGATTTCATGAGCAGATCAATTTTTGAAGTAGCAACAGTCAGTTGTTGGGGAGAGAGCCAGTGAGATCGAAGCAGTGAGTGAGGGGCAGAGACAGTGGTCCAGAGGAAAGATTTTCTAGATCCAGAGAGGCAACAGCAAGAGAGTCGAATTATCCCAGAGAGGAAGTGCTGAGGGACAACGCAGTTGCTTCAGCCAGGCAATTCGAATTGGAGGAAGGAATAATCATTCTTAGTTCCAGAGGCCGGGAAGAAGTCCCAGAGGGCCGAAGAGGCAATTTCCTCAACATCCAAAGGCAGACGACTTCATCAAAGCCTAGTCTGAAGCAAGTCGTCCAGCCAGCTATGTAGAGCAGCGCAGAGGCTGACGCAGAGCTCCAGGAGGCTGAGTTTTGGTAGGGAAAGTCAAACCAGAGATTGCTTGTGGAGAAGGGTAATTCCCTTCATTATTTTGCTCAAATTTTCATGGTGTTTGGATTTCCAGTTGGGCATCCATAAATGTACTCAGATTTCACTGTTGCAAAATAAAATAAAACCCTTACTATTGCATCGGTTTTCCCAATTTGGGTTTTTCAGGGGACATTGGTCCAAAAATAATTATGTTTTTTTTATGTGTGTGTGCTTGCATTTCTTCCAGCGTTTATTCTTCCGCAGTTTTATTTGTGTAGGTTGCAGTGTGCGTTATTTAGTATTTGTTGCTAAATTAGAATAACAATTAGGAGAATAATTTCCAGTTGCTACAATAGGATTCTGGTTTACGGAATTTTCACATGGTATCAGAGCATAGTTGGTCAACCGGAGAGCTCAGTAGCGAAGACAGGAGTTTCATTGTTCAGTGTGGGAAGCAGATCGAAACCCCAGAGGCAACGCAGTCACTTTTCTAAGAACCGAGTTTCTTGAGGAGATCTGATTTTTCTGAGTGAGGGACACGGAAATTTGATCTCTCCAAATCAGGGGGGATTCCAGAGGCAGAGGGAGTAGCCCAGTATTTTCGCAGAGCATATATCTAGCTGGACGCAGTATTTTTGCTGCAATTTACTAGAGCAGAGCTAATGTCGGGTGGAAGGAAGAAGAGCACACACTGAGGGAAAATTTTCCTTAGGGAACTTCTAGTCTCAAGAAGTTTGATTTCCCTTGCAGATCAGCAGTAATTGTGAGCAGAGTCTCTCACTCTAGAAGGGAGTGCAAATAGTTGGGCAGCAACTAAGCAAAAGGGAAGAGTATATTTTCAACACTTGTTGAGATGGCCACTGCTGGACTTTGAGATTAGGACAGGTTGGATGGAGCTTCCAACTATGTTATCTGGAAGGCAAGGATGTCCTTCCTTCTGGATGAGTTTGGCCTGAAGATGTATATTGATGCAGTGGTAGTAGTATCCTAGGATGCAGATCAGGTGAAGGAGTACAAAAAGGAGATGGTGGAGTGAAGAGATTGATCCTAGATGGTGTCCGGGATCATGTTGTTTCTCACATAGCTGGCAAAGATACTGGTAAAGAGATGTGGGATACACTTTCCATGTTGTCCCAGGGAACTTCCGAGCAGCGGAAGATGTACTTAGAGGAGAAGCTAAGGCTCATCCGGATGCAAAAAGGGGAAGGCATGGACCCTTTCCTCACCGTGATTCAGGAGGTCCGAGACCAGTTGTCAGTTGTTCGGGCAACACCTCAAGCCACAGAGCTAGTGCGATTGGCACTAAACAGTGGCTTCGAGGAGTGGCAGGTATTCGTCCAAAGTATTTTGGGCAAAGATACCTTGCCAAGGTGGGACAGGATATGGTCTGATTTGCAGCAGGAGGATTTGAGACGAGCTTTATTAAAGAGCACCACCAATTGCAACAGCAACAGATCGAAGCAGGCGAAGGAGGAGGAGAATGTGGCCCTCGCATCTAAGGGTCCCAGTTAGGGACATGGGGAGCAGAGGAGGAAGAAGAAGGACCTGTCAAAGGTCAAGTGCTTCTGATGTGGTGAGCTTGGTCACTACAGTACCCAGTGTCCTCTCAGGAAGATGGACAAGGAGGAGAAGGAGGACTAGCAGGTAGCATCAGAAAAGATCAATAGGCTTTCCTCCAGACTAGAGGAAGACTCCGCCATGTTTGCTGACATACCTCCAGAAGTGAGGTGGGGAGTTTTGGTGTTGTAGCCCCAGAGCACTACAAATGGGTAGGATCCTTGAGGAGGTCCACCTCATGGATCAATAACTTTGCTACGAGGGCCAACAGTATTCAATAGCACGATGGATCAGTGACAGTTGATGCAATCAGATGTAAGAGTGACAGTTGCAGAGACCAGTAACAGTCAGATGTTGGGGAGCACAGTGCAAAGCTGGCAGCAGTGCAATTGTGCAGAGTTAGTAGCAATGCAGATTCTTCAATGACAGTGCATATACTAGCAACAGTCAAATACTCGGGTGACAAATGCATCACACTGACCACAGTTGATTTAGTATTTAGGATGTTTCTAAGTCGCAGTTGTTGCAGTTATAACAACAACAGATGAGAGGGGATTCTAGTGTTGGCAGCAGTTCAACAAGGTCAACAACAACGTAGATGGAGCACATATCAGAGTTGTGCAGTAGTTGGTGGGCAGCAGCAGCGTGACAGGAGATGATGCAGAGATAGGGTGTTGCTACAGGGTTAGCAGTAGCACTAGAACACATTCCTCGCTAAGAGGGAGTGTTAGTTTTTGTAGCATCGGATGTGTTCTAGCCACGAAATATTGTGGAGAGGCTAGAATACAGGAGATCTCCAAAACCCAGAAATCATTTCTGGAGATTCTTCCTAGAAATGACTTAATTAGATTATTAGTCAGTTTTTAAATATTTCCTAAGCCTAAACTTAGGGAATATGGTTAATTAATCATAATTAATTAAGTCAATTTGTGAATGATATAGAAACTCACACAGATCGACTTCAAAGTAATCCTAGCCATCGATTAAGGTTTAATCTTGGTCGTTGGAGTCCCAATAGAGGATTATAAAAAGAATTCGATGGGCACTTGGAAAAGACACTAGAGCAGTTTGATATTATGAGCAGATCGATTTCCTGAGTAGCAACAGTAAGTTGCCGAAGAGAGAACCAATAAGATCGAAGCAGTGAGTGAGGGGCAGAGACAATGGTCCGAAGGAAATATTTTCCATATCCAGAGAGGCAGCAGCAAGAGAGCCGAATTATCCCAGAGAAGCAACGCTGAGGGACAACTCAACTGCTTCAGCCAAATAGTTTGATTTGGAGGAAGGAATAATTGTTCTCAGTTCCAGAGGCCTGGAAGAAGTCCCAGAGGGCCGGAGAGGCGATTTCCTCAACATCCAGAGGCAGAACGACTTCATTAGAGCCCAGTCCAAAGCAAGTCATCCAACCAGCTACCCAGAGCAGCGCAGAGGCTAACGCGGAGCTCTAGGGGCAAAGTTTTGGTAGGGAAAGTCAAGCCAAATATTTCTTGTGGGAGAAGGGTAATTCCCTTCAGTATTTTGCTCAAATTTCTTGTTCTTTGGATTGCCAATTGAGCATCCATAGATGTACTCAAATTTCACTGCTGCATAATAAAATAAAACCCTCACTGTTGCACTAGTTTTCCGAAGTTGGGTTTTTATCGGGACATTGGTCCAAAAATAATTGTGTTATTTTTATGTGAGTGTGCTAGCATTTCTTCCAACATTTATTCTTCTGTAGATTTATTTGTGCAGGTTGCAGTGTGCGTTATTCAGTATTTGTTGTAGCAAACAGTAAATAAATTGTTAAATTAAAATAGCAATTAGGAGAATAATTTCCAGTTGTTGCAATAGGATTTCGGTTTTCAGAATTTTCACAAGGCCTACATTAGCCCCCACAATAAAATAATGTGCAAAATAACTAACTTTTGGTAACAATCCCACCAAACTAGCTCATAAACAAAAGAATAAGCCTCTCAAGAGGTCGAATAACAAATAGTGCATGTCGTTGGACCTTGGAGGAGGCCTAATGGAGTCCATATGTGCCATAATGTGTAGTTGAACTCCCAAAAGCAGTGGACAAGGGGTTAGCCCCTTGTAATAACTTGTGGTGCTCCAAATGACATGTGGGGGCACACAAGCATCCTCATGGGTCTCCAAACAAATCGAAGATGCCAGTAGATCACCTACAAGGGCTAGGATGATGGTATAGGTGATGCCACATCATCGTGCAAGTTTTGAATCATCTGCCAAGTGTATGGTGCAACTCTAGGGCCAACTGAGCATGATGGATCAGATGCATATTCATCGTCCAATAAGTGAACCACGAGCAATCTCTAAATGGTTGTGGGGATCCATGGAATGTTTTCTCCTAATGTGGAGACCCATGGCTCTCTACACACACCCTACATGTGCCAATGTAGGCCTTTGGAGTCAGGACCCCATATAGGGAGACCAAACCCAAATGGAAACCACCTATAATCCTGCATAAAATCCAATACATCCCCGTGCCTTCTAACACACCAAGTCATTAAAGAAATCAAGTAAAAAAGTTTATAAACCATGGATAACAAGTGAGCACTTCATAATGGCATGCCCTTCCATAGTGGCTCTGGCATGTGCTAATGCCTCCCAGCTCCAAATAGGGTTAATCAAGCATCCTATTAGGCGGTTTCTACCTCTAAAGGGGGTGGTATGTCTGTGGTACATCCTTCAAAGGTGGTGTCATGTGGCATAATGATGGAATGAAGTAGGGAATGAAAGGGGGCAAGCTGGATCACATGCCATGGTACAAGGGTAGCTAATAAAAGGGAAGCCCACACTTAGGTAAATAATGTGTAGGAGGGAGCAATCATGGTGCATGAGTTACCCTGACTTTGATTTTTCCACCCTTCTTCATATGCCTCTTACCTTTTTATGATTTTCTTTAGTTAATTGCTCGGGGCTTTAGGTAATGAGAGCATGATGCGTAAGGTATAGCAGTGGATACTCCCTTATAAGGTGGGGAATTTCATTGCCCACCAGGGGTTGGGACAATCGTCGGTTCCTAAATGATAAAGGAGGCTCATCAAGGGCCATGTAGGAGATGGCCATGGAATGGGGTAGAGCTCATGTCATGGTTTTTTCCCACGTGCTGCATGCTTTTGTTCCGGCCATCTTTTGCATTTTGTGGTACAATTTCCTATTGAATGTGGCCAATTATGATTTTTCTTTCTATTTTAGTTGCATCAACCTCCGAGCATCATTCCAGGCCCGACTCAATATGTGGTGAAGGGGAGGGGGTGGCTAACCCTATGCGGACCCAATGGAGGAATGTGGACCCAAGTGGGAGGAGAGATGATTGGGGGTGTAATGAGCGGAAGGGGAATAAGATATGTGAATTGGGGACTGGGACCATGCAACCAAAATTAGGCTTTCCCATGTAGTACCATCCCTAAAACCAATAGGTCAGTAAAAGAGATCCCACAGAACTAGGGTGCAAGGTTAACATCCCAAAAGAGACCTAGGGGACAAGAGCACAGACCTAGACCACTCTTTCGTTGAATCCCCCCATTAATCCATGCCCAAAGTTTCCATCATAAATAAACTAGAATACTCAATTATCGAATAACAAGGCATACCTTTAGGTTTGGGAGGCCCACCTTCAAACATACGATCATGACAGATGGGTGAGGGACCACATGGTTGGCTCATGTGACAGAGAAATAGCACATCGAGCTAGTTGGTGGTTGTGAGGGGCTGTTGGCTGCCGGCTGAGGACCATCATGGAGAAAAAAATTCTCCTAGGGATATCACCCACAAAATGGTGGGTTATAGGCACTATGCTACTAAGTGTCCAAAACAGAATAAGAGGTCCAGTAAGAATCATGTGACTGCATCAATTGAAGTATATAGGTTTGCTTCTCAGTTTGAAAAAGATTTCTCATTCATAGTTTGCATGGCAAGCTCAGTAGGGAGCAACACGTGGTATATTGATTTTGGAGCCTCCTTAAATATGACTGGGAACAAGGAGTATTTCAACCAGTTAGAGGAGGACTTGGAGGTTCATATTGAACTAGGAGATAATGGCAAGTATGCAACCAAGGGAGTTGGTACTGTCAGCTTTGAGAGGGAATCTGAAGCTCTCTCCATCTCAGAGATGTTCTCTATGTTCCAAGACTAAAGAAGAACCTTATTTCAGTAGCAACCCTTGAGGGCCAGGGATATGATGTCATCTTTAGCAGAGGTAAGGTGTACCTCAAACACTTAGCTTTTGGATCAGTGAAGCAGATAGGTGTGAGGGTGAGGAACCTATACAAGCTGCAGGTAGAGACTTATGCAACCTTGAGTAGCAAGGCAAGTGGTGAGCATAGTAGAGATGTTGGAGAACTTTGGCACAGGCACATGGGACACTTGCATCATGGGGCGTTGAAGATTATTCAGCAGATAGTCACAAGATTTCCAACATGCAGTTTTAATTAGCATGATGTGTGCAAGGGGTGCACACTCGGCAAGTATGCCAAGACTTCCTTTCAGGGCCGAGTCAGTAGAGCCAATGGGATTTTGGAGTTGGTGCATTCAGATGTATGTGGGCCCTTCTTTTCTCCATCTCTTATGAGACACGGGTATTATTTTACTTTCATTGATGATTATTCTCAGAAAACTTGGATATTTTTTTATGAAAAAGAAAGATGAGGTCTTAACCATGTTCATGGAGTTTAAGGCCTTGGTATAAAACTAGACCAGAAAGAAGATCAAGGCAATGAGGAGTGACAATGGTGGAGAATATGTCTTTAATACCTTCAAGGAGTTGTGTGCAAAGGAGAGCATTAGGAGAGAGTTGATAGCACCCCATAACCTTAAGCAGGATAGGGTGGCTGAGAGGAAGAACCGCAGTATTGTTGGAGCAGCAAAGGCAATGTTGCATGATCAGGGACTACCTATGTTCTTGTTGGCAGAGGCATGTAACACTGCATTATTTCTGTAGAACAACAGTCCACACAGGGTTCTTGGACGATTTACGCCAAAGGAGGCTTTCACTGGAAAGAACCTTGATGTTTCACACTTTCATATCTTTGGCACAAAATTTATTGCCATGTGTCCAAAGATAGCAAGAAGAAGTTGGAGCCTATAGCAAAAGAGGGTATTTTAGTGGGATACAATGAGACATCTCAGGCATAGCGGGTGTATCTACCAGGACTCAAGAAGATAGTTCTCAGGCAGGATGTGAGGTTTGAGGAGTCCAGAGCTTTGAGGGAGTCCTTAGAGCAAGAGCAAGTTGGAGTACCTGAGCTAGAGGAGCTACTCGCTCCCAGGGAGGAGCCTCAGCCAGGATCACAGATTGATCTCAGCCAAGTGGCAAGAGGCCTGCATAGCAGGATCCACATCAAAATTCAGAGTAGGAGGATGAGGAGAAGATACCAGGACTAGAGCAAGTAACTACTTAGAGACTCCTAGTACAAGGAGGAAGAGAGCCAAGTGGGATGATAAGTTGATTCAGGAGGCCCAGGAGCATGTTTAAGCTCCTAACACCATGTTCAGGCAGAGAAAGCAGCCACAAAGTACACAAATTGTATGGCATTGATGACAAAGTTGGTGAACACTGAGCCCTCTTCTTATAAGGAGGTAGCTTCTCAGCGGGTTTAGCAAGATGCCATGGTGGAGGAATATTCCTCCATCATGAAGAACGATGTCTTAGAGATTGTGTCATGACCTAAGAGAAAATCAATAGTAGGTTCACGATGGGTGTACAAGGTGAAGCATGGAGCAGATGGGAGTGTGGAGAAGTACAAGGTCAGGTTTGTGCCCAAGGGCTTCTCACGGATTGAGGGCATAGACTATGATGAGACCTGTTGTCACACAAAGTGTCCAAGCACCGCGACAACGCTCATAGTAAGGGTAGTAAATGAATGAAGGAAACCCGTGGAACACAGGCTCTAGGAGACTTAAGGCTGAAAAACTTAATGAAAATGACACAAAATCTGATTAACTGAGATGAATAAGACACAACCACAAGATAGAAATTATTTTTAGACCAGTGCCTTAGATGTTCAATTAACCATGAACCTACTTGAAGAAACACAATCAAGCTATTTAGAAGAAACAACGATCTTAACATGCAAAATTGTATAGCAATTAAATTCCAAAAGATCTAAATATCATGAAGAACCATGAAATTCAAATGCTAAGCAATTCACAATCCTAGAATTTAAATGATTTTTATTTAATGACCCAGATCTAGAAAAAATTATCGTCTCCTATAGTCAATCTTTAGAGATGATTTGAAAGATTATTAAGCGTGTTTGACTATAGAGAAATGAAAATATCAATACCACACAATTTTCCTTTTAAATAACACAAAAAGACACCAAGAAGGAACTTTAGATTTAAAATTCAATTATTCCTTAGGTAAATTTTTAATGTGTTAAGTTTTATGAGAAAATTTAACGTGGTAAATGAAGAAATTAAGTTTTTAATGTGACAAAAGTAAAAAAAATCAAAAAGGTTAGTAAATTAAATTTTTAATGGGCCATAGGCCACAAAAAAGTTAAATTTTGATAATGTGAAAGTGTAAGTCCTCTTTTGATTTAATTCTTTTGGAAACTAAGGTCACATCAATAAAAAATGAAAATGAAGAAAAAATTTTAATTTTTTTTTTTTTTTATCAAACAAATATAAAAAAAGTCATAAAAAAATCAAAACATAAGAAAAAATAAAAGTGAAATTCAAAAAAGAAAATCAAAGTCACAAAAGAACATTAAAATCAAAAATCAAAACAAAAAATAAAAAATAAAATAAAATAAAACGTGAAAACAAACCCTAAAAGAAAAATCGAATTATATAAAATAAAAAAACCTAACCTAAGCTAACATAAGATACAAAACAAAACAAAACAAAAATTGAATGTTTTGTTTGCCTACAGGTCTGGAATTGGCGGCGACAGAGAGGAACTCACGACAAGAAGCAACGAGCAGGGAGCTTAGGCATCGATGGAGAAGAGAGATATGCAGGAGAAAGTGGAGAGGCAGTCGCAGCAAGCAATGGATGCAGAGAGGAAAGATGTAATATTCCTAATTAGCCATGGCTAATTGGAATATTCGATTTTGCTCAATTTTTGCCTTCTAGAGTTATTTGTAAATAAAAAAGTGAGGACGGGGGGCATAACTCACTTTTAGAATAAAAAGTCACTTCCTAGTAGCACAACGTTGTGACTTAAAGGGGAGCCAAGGGGGACACAGAAATGGAGCCCACGCAGACACATGGAGAGACTGTACAGGAGGGAAGAAACACGTGGCAAGAGGGGAACCGCGTAGGAGGAGGTGAGCCTTGGGATTGAGAGAGGCAAAGGCTATAAAAGAGAGAGGAGCCCCCTCATTTTGATCATTCAGTTATGTGCATTTGAGCTAGTCATTTCGACTTCTGAGCACGTTGGCTGTTTAGCTAGTCTGTAGCACTGTTTAGTGCATTGAGTGTCTCCGTTCGGAGATCTCACCCTTAACCCCAGGGGACTTCAAGTACCTGCTCGGGCAAGGTAGTTCGATCAATATTTTTGCAGCAGTTTCAGTGGTAGTTGGCAGGAGAGTGAGCACTATAGATGATTGCGCAGTCTTGAGAGGGATGACGCAGTTCTTTCTTGCAGCAGTGTTGGATTGTGTTTTTGCAGGAGGATTTATGCTAGGTGATTGAGCAGGGGACCAGCCCTTGCCTATTGGAGGATTTTTGGCAGAGGTTTCAGGCAGGTTTCTGGAGGGTTTCTTCAGTGGCAGCGCAGGGCATTGAGGAACTACGCAGATCCCGAAGGGGGTGATTTTCGAGGGTCAGCTATTCCAAGAAAACTTTCTGGGTTTTTCTGGGTTTCTTGAGTAGAGCCCGTTTCCAGAGTTTCAGCATTTTTCGAGGAGGGGAACAACCCCAAATCCTCATTTGATTTCCACCAGCAACAGCAGCATGGCAGTTCTCCAACAGCTTCCACGCAGTTCTAAGAGAGGCCATTCTTTGCTATTCTGAGTGTTTTTCTTCACTTACCTTATGCAAGTCGAGGTGCCATCTTTCTGATCACCTCCTGTACTCATTTTATTACCCAGTATAATAAAATGGCTTAGCATTTCTCGCTACATTTCTTGAGTATCTGCTTATATTTCATGTTTACATTATTATATGCTGCACCACTGTTATTTTTATCATTTTGAGCTTCTCGGTTATTATATCATTTGCACATATTTGGTTGGAGTTTTGATGGGGTTTGAGGAATATTCCTAAAAGGAATATTACAGTGGTATTAGAGCATAGATCTGGCTCAGCCTGTGGAGCTAGCAGTCTATGACACCGAGGGAGAAACCCTACATCTGTTACAGAGGTAGGAAATACAGAGATAGTGAGCGTAGGTTGGAGAACACCTACGGAGAGGGAGACTGTGTTCCGGTGGTGGACGCAGAACAGGAGGAGCCTGTGGTGGATGCAGAGCAGAGGGATCTGATGGCAGACGAGGATGGGAAGAGATTTGCATATATGTTCCTCAAATCAGTACAGGATCTGTCGAGGCAAATTGAGGAGATGGGGCAGAGATTCACGGCAGTAGAGGCCAGACAGCGTGAGAGCCCACGCGTTTTTCAGATTAGTGAGGGATCAGGTGCATCCCATCATTTGCCAGAGCAGCGTGATACTGCGCAACAGGTGGCCTTGCATGCCCCTACACGCTCTACCATGCCCACGTTCTTAGAAGCAAACACGGGGGTCGAAGCCCAACAAGAGGCAAAGCCCAGCCATATGGGCGATTAATTTGCAGAGTACCAAGCCTATGGGTAGGAGTTCAGGGATGCTCTTTCATTTAGAGACTTTGTTCAACTCGGGATAGTAGACCCCGCGACCATCACAAGGGAAACCGACATTACCATGATGGTGACACCCACCGTGCAGCAAGTAGATTCCACTTGCCTACGTTTGATGGTTCATCAAACAGTTCGGCGAAGTCTTGGGTGGAGAAGCTAGACATTTATTTCCAGCTTAACCAGATGTCGAAGGCAGAGGCCATCAAGGTGGCAACGTTGCATTTAGATTATGAAGCCCAGGATTGGTGGTTTCACGGGATGGTTACACTCGGGCACTCTACAGTGACGACATATGCGGAGTTTACCAAGAGATTGATGGAGCGATTTGATTGGAGGGATGCAGAGCAGAATTTTGTTGAGCTGACGAGGCTCAAACAGACAGAGAGCCCAGAGACCTACATTACAGATTTTTTGAGGGTCTCCGTGATGGTGCCAGACCTATCCACGGCACAGAGGGTCTATATGTATGTTGAGGGGTTAGCAGAGTTGCTAGAGCCACTTCAGGGTCTAGTCCGATCCACTAGACCAGCCACACTCCAAGACGCTATCAGCAGGACCCGAGACTTATAAGATGTCTTACCCAGGACCCGGACACCTTACCCCCAAAGATAGCTTTTTCAGTCTAAGGGGAAGGATGTGAGGATTCCACCTCCAAAGAGGAATCCAGGACGAGTACACATTGAGGACGATGTCAGGAGGGAGCTGAAGAAGAAGCGGTTGTGCTTCACATGTCAGGAGCCGTGGGCACCGGGACATAGATGTGCTGCTGGCAAAGCACATTTTATTAAGGTCTTCTCCGAGAGCAGTGGAGAAGAGGATGACGAGGATTATGTGGAGGCAGGAGATAGCCATGCCATACAGGGACCTTTGTCACCTCCACCGCCAGCAGCAGGTGGTGCATCTTTTGCACCCACCGAAGGGGCCCTTGCAGCATTGCGAGGAGTTCCCAAGTATCTGATGCTGCGCATATGTTAAAATTGGCAATCAGGGCAAAACTTCATGTGGGTCATCTTATTCATGGCTGATAATATTTTTATTAGATTCCTCTCGTCGAGAGTTGTAGGATTGATATAAAGATCATCCGATTCCGATAAGTATTCATGGAGATATGAATTTATTTTGATTATGGAATTATTATCAAGCCGACCTACAACTCATGTAGGCTCAGAAGCCCAACAGTCGCATCTATTCAGCCACCAACGTTGTGTATAAATATAAGAGGACTCTTCCTCATTTGGATCACTCATCTCATCACATCTCTCTCTCTCTACTGCGCAGATATGAGTCTCTTCTCTACTGCGCTGAAATGGGTCTCTCTCTCACACACATGTGAAACTGGAAGCTGCTGAATTTGAAGCTGCAACTGCAGAAGTAAAGATTGATTTGCGAGGCCTAGAAGATCTCCTCTTTGGAACTGCGTTGTAGGTTCATCTGAACCTCCTCTGAAAGCCGCAACTTTTGGTGGTGGAATGAAGTCAATCCGATGA